>CM069135.1:54264834-54379834 GCA_035221665.1 Okamejei kenojei | reverse complement strand
TATGCTTCTGGAATCTCAGGCTTCAGGTCATCTGTTTGTTCTTCCTCAGCCACCAGCCACTTGTCTTCTATTGGCAGTGATCAGTACATTGTAATGAAGTTTCCACACCACATCAATGTATACTTTACTCAGCCATGGACTGATGATGTAATTGGAGCCTGGTTTCAGCCAACCAAAGATGTGTCAACCACAGTTCTGGTTTCTTCGTGGCTATCACTGGATTGATGCTCTTCAGGAGTGGTAGAAGAGTAAGCAGATATCAGAATCAAAGAAAGCAGAGCAAAGTCCTTATCCCCCAGATCAATTTCTCAGAATAAAGCTGTCCACTCAAACACCAGGCAGTGTGGATTCCCCGATGGTGAACTTCTCCAGCATGAAGCAATCATAGAAGAGTTCCCTCTAACAAATTGCTTTCTCTTCTAATCCATGAAATTTAGGGAGCAGTCATCTTTTTTGTTATGTTTTTACAATGGGATTTTGATTGGAATGTGAATGCAGTTAATATTGTTTTCACCAAGAATTTAGCTTTCCGACCCCTGCACAAAATACAGTTTTCTTGGAGAAGCTCGGCTAACTTGGATGAAAGCTGGTATGTCTTGGCTTGCCGCTCAGGACTGATAGTGGACATTCACCATGTAGCTAATGCAGCTGAGTGTAATGCACCTCGCATATTATTCAATATGACCAACAAGCGTTGGGTAAGAAGAAGCTTTGAAGGACTCAAGGGAACGCAATGCTGGTAAATCCCAGAGCCGGAGATATCTTCTCGTTAAAAACAATATCTACAGTTGTCCTGCATAAACAAACTTTGCAACGATCAGTAAACTGAGGTACAGAGCAGAGGTAGGTAGAAGGTTGAGAGTAATTTTGACCTTCACGGAGATTGGTGTTTAAGTCTGAGAGCGTGGCTAAATGTGGCTCTGCAGAACATCACAATCCTAACAACTGCAGCCTTTGAAAACCCACACCTACATATATATTGTTCAGAGAAGTCAATGTATAAAATTCTGTCTCTAAAGACTCTGTAAAATAATATCTTGGTTCCTTGGACAATTCTGTAGCTCATACCCTGAAGAGGAGCTCAGGTACTTCCAAACATTACTGCAAACCCTAGCTTGAGGTTTTCAGTAATTAAGTGCTGTCAATTTAACAACCATTTTGGCATTCATGAATGAGCAAAATGCAATGTGCTGGAGGAACTCAATGGGTCTAGTGAGGAGAATGGACAGGGAATGTGTCGGGTCAGGACCCTTCTTCACAGTGTATGAGTTGCTGTGCAAGTCACTGCTGCAACAAACATCCCCTGCTCTGGTGAGGCCATTCTAAGGATTCTGGGAAATGTTTCAGAAGTCTGTCATCAGTCTGGAGCAGTCTTTATATCATTGCACTCCTTGTCCTCTTGAGACTGTTAAACATGTATACTCCAAGTCTTTGAGCATCAGAGTGTTGGAAGAAATGAAAATGTTTGTTCCACACTGATTAATATTATTAGGTGCCCACCACATGCTAGGGCAACACCAGGCTTGCTAATGTGGGCCACAACTGGAATTGCGCAGTCCAATTTCACAATTGGTGCAATATCATCAACAATAATCACCAATTTACTCCAGGTAAAATCTGGAACTTTTGGTAAATGTAATAATAATTGTTAATGATCATCTTTCTAACACTTTAAAAATTATGTGAAAAGTGCCAGAGTATGTCTGCCTCTTTGGAGTAAGCCACAGCAAATGTTGTCCTGACATTCTAAACTTTTATTTTCTTTTTTAACCCTTTTGCTAAATTGAATAATGGACTATTTTCCAGCCAGATACTGTGACTTTACTCATTTTGGATAATGAAAGACCAAAACAAAAGTATTATTCAACCCAATTTCCAGGCACGTATTCTTTACTTACGCTGCCTCCTCTGTACTGGGGAGATCAAACACAGACTGCATTTGCTGAACACCATCCAGTCAGCAAGCATGATTCTGAACTTTCAGTCACTAACCAGCTCAATTCCTGCAACCTGCTCCCAGACTGTTTCAATGCTGCTCATCACGAACTTGAGGAATAGCACCTGATCTTTCTGTTGGCCACTCAAGCCCTCCTGCCTTAATATTGACTTTAACAACTTGGAACTGCTCCTATTTCCTTTGCTAAGCAGTTACTGGTAATGAAAGCCAGCTGCACTGAAGCCCACGTGTGTGATATTGGAATATGGGTGGTGGGATGGTCTGATCATTGGACTCTAGCTACCTTCCTGCTCTCTGATCACAAGTGCCTTTGTCTCTTTGCTTCCCCTGTGCTTTTATTGTTCAATCCATTTGCTGAATGTGCATTTATTCCCCATCCCAAATTGCCACTTAATGGAGGAGGCATTTAAGTGCTAATCATATTGATGTTTCAGGAGTCACACGTAAGCCCGATCAAGTAAGGAGATCAAATTTCCTTTCTGAAAGACATTAGTTAAACTATTTGGGTTTATACATCGATCCATGACAAATCTAATTCCATGTACAAATCTAATTCAATTTTCAAATCCGCAGACGAGACCACCATCGTGGGCCAGATATCAAATAATGATGAGACAGAGTACAGTAAGGAGATTGAGAACCTCATGTCCTGGTGTCGAGACAACAACCTTTCTCTCAATGTCAGCAAGACAAAGGAGATAGTGATGGACTTCAGGAAGTGAAGCAAAGCGGTACACATACCACGTGTATTGACGGCGCAAAAGTTAAAATTCCTAGGAGTCAATATCACCAACTTCGCCTGGACCACCCATATTGAAGCAACCACCAAGTATGCACACCAATGCCTCTACTTCCTCAGAAGGCTTAATAAGTCCCCTACAGCTCTCACCAACTTCTTCAGATGCACCATAGAAAGCATTTTATCAGGATGCGTCACAGCTTGGTTTGGGAACAGCTCTATCCAAGACGCAGCCTAGACAATCACACAAACCAACCTCGCTTCCATTTACTCAATTTGTACCCTTATGCTGCCTCGGCACCTCTCCTCTCTTCCATCAGGCAAAAGGTATAGAAGTGTGAAAACGCACACCTCCAGATCCAGGGACAGTTTCTTCCCAGGTGTTATCATTCGACCACAACTAGAGAGCATCCTGATCACAACTACTATCTACCTCATTGGTGACCCTCAGACTATCTTTGATCGGACTTTACTGGCTTTATCTTGAACTAAACGTTATTCGCTTATCATGTATCTACACTGTAAATGGCTCAATTGTAATCATGTATTGTCTTTCCGCTGACTGGATAGCATACAACAAAAGCTTGTCACTGCACCTCGGTACACATAACAATAAACTAAACTGAAACTGACTGAATCCATTTGCGTCATCAATGCCACCTCCTTTCTGCTCCCAATAACATTTCAACCATTACTGAAATGAATGGGATACAAAAACAACATCCATTCCTCCATTCCAGCAAGCTGCCATTTATTTTGCAGAACAGATTGTTCACTATGTATTACGTGCACATGTGTGACCTTATGATAAAAAAACACTATTGTAGGACTGGATTACAATTGTTATGCCAAAAACAGTTCTATACATATGATAATTGTAAAACCACATAAATGCCTCACTGTGGGGTTCACTTTTGCCCACAGACTTGTGAGTAATCACATTTCTCATTTTTTTGTTTGTTTTTGGGGAGCGCTAAAGGGTTCGTGAAATTGAAGCTATGCAGAGAAATCACCATATGAGTTTGATTGCAGATACAAAAAAACCCTTCCAAGATCTAAAAAAACTCACGAGTGCATTAAGCCCTTTAAATAATTCCAGCTGCAGTTTACTTGTCCATCGCTTGGAAATCACTGGCTCTCAGAAAAGAAAAGAATTGTGCTTTCGGAAACATTGCCATTGGCGAGCTATTGAACATGGACGAGGGAGATTACTGCTCATTTATGTGTTCATCGCCATCACTTCAATGCTGCCCACCAGTGTGCAGAAGAAGAGAAACCTGCAGCAGAATTTCTAAATTGGTTTCATCAACGTTCACCTTCTTGGGTAAAAGCATAATTTATCTCGACAGAGACAGCAATTTAAGTTTCTAAGACCATGTGCTTTCTCATCCCAACGTTTCCTCTCTGTGTATGAAGATTAGCCTCTGGGCAGGAATACAAAGCAACTAAACAGATATTTGATTACAACAGAATCCCAGATGGAAACTTTGTTTTCTAGTCTAAATTGTAGTCTGGGGACATGGTTAAAAATATATTTATAAAAATGAATGCTCTGCAATACCAGCTAAGGTACAGCTATGGGTCATAGCTAAGAAGCCTTTACTGTTTGAATTAAACCATTGTACTCACATTTTATAAATGCTGGCCAGATCTGGCTTTGTTTAAAATAGGCAGTTTACACTTAACCCTAGTTCTCTGCAATAATGGCATACACCTCATGCAGATAGACCTGGGCAATTTCATGTGGGTTCCGAAGATTACCACATGCCCCTTCAAAGACAATCAACTTAAAAGGAAGTGGTTCAGAAGGCAAGGAAAGCAATTGCTAGCATTTCCCCATTCAAGGCCATTTTCAGAACCTGGTGCTTCCATCATGGATGTTCCGAAATGCAGGGTGCTTTTGTAACCACAGCCCTTTTAGCTTTGTGGTGGGATCAAATTATCAGCAGTCATAGCTTTAATAATCCATGCTTCCAGTACGAAACTTTTGTATCAAAAATTAAGAGAGTTTTTATTAAGCACAGGGTGATCCTTTGTCTATCTAAGTATGTAATCCCTTCCTCTCAGCTTTTCCATTTATACCACATTGGTTTTCAAGATGGGGCTTTCCATTCTCGAACTTATGAATTATCCTCCTATTTCAAGTCACACGGCTCCCATGGCTCCACATGGCTCCAATTTCCCTCGGATAAATACAAGATGCCCATCTACGCTAGTCCCATTTGCTTCCACTTGATCCTCCAAACCTTTCCTGTCCATGTACCTGTGCAAATGTTGTCATTGTATGTAATGGCAATTTCATTCCTTTCTATTGTCATTACTACGCAGGCAGGGAGGAGTGACCGAATGTACACAGTCGATAACAAAAGCAAATCTTCCAGTCGTTATTTCCAGTTTAATTGATTCTTTATTGAAGTTGTTGTAAAAACAAAGTGAACAAACCAGATCCTCTGTATTCTTATACAAATTGTAGCTTTCTGTTCTTACTATCTGAACTGGTAAAAAACTGTATTCCTTCTCTCCTGTCAGCCCAGTCGATCTGACCACTCCCTATGGTTTGGCTAGCCTAATCCGATGTATGTCACGCCCAGCTACATATCAAAAGCCCACCCCAAGCATACAAATTAATTCTGCAAGAAAATAATAAAATATGTAACAGTAACTAGCCTAAGCAAGAATGGCTCCTACATTGTTTCTACCTCAACTGCAGCTCATTGCACATACACATCACCCTCTGTGTGAAAACATTGCTCTTCAAGTTTCTATTAAATATTTCCCCTTTCAGGTTAACTCTATTGGTCTGAAGAATGATCCCAATCAAAATCATTGCCTAACCATGTTCTCCTGAGATGTTGCCTGACCTGCTGAATTAGATCAGCACCATGTCTTTTTTTGTCCACAGTTCCTTCAGTCTCCATTAAACATATGCTCTCTAGTTCTTGATTCTCAACCAAGGGGAAAAGTGCCTATATGCATTCACCATATATTGCCCCAAATGGCTTAATACACCTCTACATAATCTACATGATCCCATTCTGCCCACCATCTCTCCATAACTCAGTCCTTTGATTCATGGCCTTGTTGTTTGTCATCTACCTCAACAACCTGATTGAGAATTTCAAGGCATGGTTAGTAAATGTGCAGATGTGTCAAACAATATCCCTATAAATCATTTCTGCACTTTTTCCAGCTTAATGGTATCTTCCCTATAGCAGAGTAATCAGAACTGAACAGAATATGCTTATAGGCGAGAAATAGTATTGGGTAGGCTAATGGGACTGAAGGATGATAAATCCCCTGGGCCTGATGGTCTGCATCCCAGGGTCCTCAGGGGGGTGGCTCTAGAAATAGTGGACGCATTGGTGATCATTTTCCAATGTTCAATAGATTCAGGATCAGTTCCTGTGGATTGGAGGATAGCTAATGTTATCCCACTTTTCGAGAAAGGAGTGAGAGAGAAAACGGGGAATTACAGCCCAGTTAGCCTGACTTCGGTGGTGGGAAAGATGCTGGAGTCAATTATTAAAGAGGTAATAATGGGGCATTTGGATAGCAGTAAAAGGATTAGTCCAAGTCAGCATGGATTTATGAAAGGAAAATCATGCCTGACTAATCTTCTGGAATTTTTTGAGGATTTGACAAGTAAAATGGATGAAGAGGAGTCAGTGGATGTCGTGTATCTAGACTTTCAGAAAGCCTTTGATAAGGTCCCGCACGGGAGACTGGTGACTAAAATGAGAGCACATGTTATTGGGGGTAGGGTGCTGAAATGAAACATAGAAAGATGCTGTATAATATAGATAAATGTGAGGTTATCCACAGCAAAAACAAGGGGACAGATTATTATCTCAATGGGGTTAGGTTAGGTAAGCGGGAGGTGATTATTATCTCAATGGGGTTAGGTTAGATAAGGGGGAGATACAGCAGACACTGAAAGTTGGCGTGTAGGTACAGCAGGCAGTGAAGAAAGCTAATGGAATGTTGGCCTTCATAACAAGAGGATTTCAGTATAGGAGTAGAGAGATTCTTCTGCAGTTGTATAGGGCTCTGGTAAGACCACATCTGGAGTATTGTGTACAGTTTTGGTCTCCTAATTTGAGGAAGGACATCCTTGTGATTGAGGCAGTGCAGTGTTGGTTCACGAGATTGATCCCTGGGATGGCGGGACTGTCATATGAGGAAAGATTGAAAAGACTAGGCTTGTATTCACTGGAGTTTAGAAGGATGAGGGGGAATCTTATTGAAACATATAAAATTATAAAAAACTGGACAAGCTAGATGCAGGAAAAAAATTCCCAATGTTGGGCGAGTCCAGAACCAGGGGCCACTGTCTTAGAATAAAGGGGAGGTCATTTATGACTGAGGTGAGAAAAAACTTTTTCACCCAGAGGGTTGTGAATTTATGGAATTCCCTTCCGCAGAGGGCAGTGGAGGCCAAATCACTGGATGGATTTAAGAGAGGGTTAGAGGGTTATTGATAGGGGACGATCAGCCATGATCACAATGAATGGTGGTGCTGGCTCGAAGGACTGAATGACCTCCTCCTGCACCTATTCTCTATGTTTCTAAGTGTCTAAACTCCATGCACAGAGCACTGGAGGCCAGGATGGAAGCAAGATTGCAGCAGCACTATTGTCGGCGTGTTTGCTTTGGGGAATGAAAAAAAAGATGAGAGAATAAAAATGGGCTTTGTGGTTGTAAATCATGCTTGAATGTAGCTGCAGGCCACACGACTATGCTGAAACCGCAGTACATTTTAATTGGCTGGGAAATGAACCCAGGTAACATAGAATATAGAAACGTACCGCCCAAGAACAGTCCCTTTCAACGACAATGCCTATATTGAACATGGTTAGAAGATAAACTAATTTAATCTGCCTGTACAGGATCTATATCCCTCCATTCTTTGTATATTCATGTGCTTATCTAAAAACTTTCGTATCTACCTCCACCACCCTTGGCTGTGTATTCCAGGCACCCACCACCCTCTGTGTAAAAAAACATATCCCTCAAACTCCTTTAAACTTTGCCATTCTCATCTTAAAGCTATGCCCTTAAGTTTTTTTGAGATTTCAACCTTGAGAAAAAGGTCCTGGCTATCTACCCTTTCTATGCCTCTTATAATTTCAAATACTCGGTTGATTTTACACCCCATCCTAATTTCTTTACAATTGTTATCAGCCTTTTCTTTTTCTTTTCACTTCTTTCATTCATACTCTTCACGTTTCTTTTGTTTATTATTTTAACATGAATGAAACTCTTCTTTACCTTACATGTAAATATTTAGATAAGAAAATCTCAGTCATATTATAATTAATTCTTAATCAATCCAAGGGAGCGGCATTTCACCGAGAGGGCCTGTCCTCTGATTCCAGTGTGTACTCTTTCATTTCCAAGTGTGGTGCCATTCTTAATAAACATTAGCACAATTTGACTTACAACACATTTCTTGGCATCTCTGGGTGGGGGGACTATCACTGTCAATAGTGAAAATGTAGCACATGGATGATAAATGCTAAGATCAGCTCTGTGCTATGTTGTGGATGTGAATTATGATTTGAAATAGCTTCAGCATCTGCAGCTTGTTCTTGAGGAAAGAATTGCTTTGCGTAGTGTAGGCGTTCCTGTGCTTTGGGGACTTGAGTTGCTGTTGCAGCTGCATCTGCTAACAGCCACACCCACGGTGAGCTGCCAAAGGTGGGAACAAGTAATGTTACATTACTCTCAAACATGTACATTTTCCTTGACTGGCTTTTTCACTAGGAACTAATTTAATCGAACGCTTGAGGCAAAGAAAAATACTTTACATCATTTGATTGTAAAAAGCAACTATTAAGCACATAATAATTCATTCATTATAGCTGAGGGAACTATCAGCATTAACAGTTTCCTCAGAGGTGAAATCACAAACCTCTGGTATTCTCGTGCATACTTTATTTCAGTAGTCATCATCCTAAAATTCTCCAGGTCTCTAGTGTTTTTCTCTCACAGCTACTTGTTTTACATGCAGAAATCATTACAGAGCCTACAGCTAGAAAAAATACAAGCTTTCCCAGCCTCATTTAAGATGTTTCAACTTTCCTCCAAAATCACATTGTGCTCCGAAACTCTTAATATAATTTGAAATTCCATTGGATCAAAATAATCTGATTATTGGGGGATACTTTCAAAGCTTGATGGTACATCACCTATGCATTCAGCAACCCCTTCAGTTTATAATATAGAACACATGGCACTGGGGAGGCAATAGACATTCCAGTAAGTTAGTGCTGCATTTCTTTGTGTTAACATGGATCATCTGTCATTTAATTGTTTGTCTTATAAACGATTCCTATAATGGGAAAAGTGGAGACTTCTTATATCATCTAAAAATGAACACTTTTAATTAGCATTTCATGCAACTGGATCATGTTAAATACTGCGACATAAACCTGGCAGCTGATACTGTCTTTCATATGATATTCATTACTGGCTTATATTTTATCTGCACAGATATCAGTGTTTATATGTGCACTTCATTTCTTATGAAGTAATTTCTAACTCAAACAATAGTGTATATGGAAATGTTTTATGACTTGAGCCATACTGAACTCTTTTTTTCATCCTTCAATATTCCCATGGCTGCAACCCATATTGTACACAGAACCAGGTGCTTCTGTAAACTCAGTGGAATTCAAGAGTATAAAATACACTGTGAACAAAAAAAGTTAAAGCTCTTTAAAAGAATCTTAAAATTTGATTTGGTTTTGCACAGAAGACCCTCACCAGAAAATCATGCTCTTCCTGCCTATCTCCAGTCACCGTGTTCCACGGTAACTTTGTCATTATAAACACGGGCAAATTTTTGTCATATACTTCTTAACAAACTTCTCATAGATAATTAGATGCTGAAAATTGATTAGTTTGTCAATTGAAAGATTTACAATGAAGCAAACCTGACTAAACAAAACCATTGCTACATTCTCAATCTCACTGTACATCGAGTACTTTACAGTGATCCATCACAACTACCTAGGTTCAAATCACAGCTTTTTAATTATTTCTAATCAAATTATATTTTCTTCAAAACTATTGCGATCAAGAATTGTGTAAAACAAAACTGCAAATGATCAAATATTATTCCTGAAAGTGAAATAAAAACAGAAAATGCAAGAGGTGTGTAACCCTCCAAAAAATTAGATGAGATGATGTTTTGGATGAATTAGACTTGGATCCTCTGGCAACAAGTTATCCTTTCAGTATGACTTGAGGAACTGACATATGTTTGCAGGGTTCTTTGCACGGGTCAAAAACACTAATGTGAGTTTTGCTGTAGTTCACAATCCTGTTTAAGATGGTTCTGCAAAAAAAGCTTAATCTTGCATTGTCTTAAACACTTTCCTTTCAGTGCTGCTCTTCCAATTGAGCCATTGTTCCCAGGTGTATACATCAGAAAGTCACGGTGTGCGAGGCATGTTTTTCCATTGATCAGGTTTTACAACAAATAACCTTGGGAACCACATCCATGATTTCCAGCAGATATATTCCCAGTGGATGAAACCTTGCCAGCATACATTTGAAAATTGGCCCTTTAAGTTTGTATGTATTTATCTATTTAACTGAATTACCTGGAACTAGACAAATTACTTTCCACATATTCTGTGAAGGGAAACAAAGACCTAATGATTGATAAACGTGCCAGAATGCACTACCAAATGAAACACTAAGGCACGAACCATCTTTGTTACATGATTCATTTATTTTTTAAACAAGAAGTTGAGTAATGTGATAAATATATTTTTTTAAATGGATGATTAAATATGGAAATTAAATTAGATTACTTTTTTCTAAAACAAATGTAAGGTAATTTTTAATTTCTTCTGAGTGGTGTAATTCTCTCATTGTAACTTCAATAACAATTCCATTTATGCCAGTGTTTAACATTTTTGCCAAGGTTATTACAAACAATTAGCCAAGTAATGTTGCAGCTTCAGTAGTTAACTTTGCTGTTGAAGTAGATAGAAGAGCCACACACCGATTAACATCCTTGTGTTGTGTGACCATGTTGAGGAGAGAAACAAATGACAGAGTAATGAGCTGAAAATATTGGGCAGGCATGTTTGAGGTACAGTAAGCATATATCAATATTTATGTGATTATGTATAAGATTTCCTGGATGGGAGATGGGGAATCACCTTTTCACAAAAGTAAAAATAGGAATTTTCTCTTTCAATTTCCTGGATTTGGGGCATCAATGGAACAAAACATAGAACAGTGAACATAGAATGTGGAACTTATGTGCAGTGCAAGCACAAGAACAGGCCTTCAGCCCACAATGTCTGTGCCGAACATGATGCCAAGAACATCTTTTATCTACCTGCGCATAATCCATATCCCTCAATTCCCTGCACATAAATATGCCTAACCAAAGGCCTCTTAAATGCATCTTAACAGAGATCTGGATTTGGATGAAGGGATTCAAATTAACATTAGCAAATTTGCCGATGACACAAAGCTGGGTGGCAGTGTGAACTGTGAGGAGGATGCTATGAGAATGCAGGGTGACTTGGACAGGTTGGGGGAGTGGGCAGATGCATGGCAGATGAAGTTTAATGCGGATAAATGTGAGGTTATCCACTTTGGTAGCAAAAACAGGAAGGCAGATTACTATCTAAATGGCGTCAGGTTGGGAAAAGGGGAAGTACAACGTGATCTGGGGGTCCTTGTTCATCAGTCTATGAAAGTAAGCATGCAGGTACAGCAGGCAGTGAAGAAAGCGAATGGCATGTTGGCCTTTATAACAAAAGGAATCGAATATAGGAGCAAAGAGGTCCTTCTGCAATTGTACAGAGCCCTAGTCAAGATTCAAGAGATTCAAGATTCAAGAGAGTGTAATGTCATGTGTCCCTGATAGGACAATGAAATTATTGCTTTGCTTCAGCTCAACAGAACATAGTAGGCATGACTACTGATATGTGAGACCACACCTGGAGTATTGTGTGCAGTTTTGGTCCCCTAATTTGAGGAAAAACATTCTTGCTATTCAGGGAGTGCAGCATAGGTTTACAAGGTTAATTCCCGGGATGGCGGGACTGTCATATGCTGAGAGAATGGAGCAGCTGTGCTTGTACACTCTGGAGTTTAGAAGGATGAGAGGGGATCTTATTGAAACATATAAGATTGTTAAGGGTTTGCACAAGCTAGAGGCAGGAAACATGTTCCCGATGTTGGGGGAGTCCAGAACCAGGGACCACAGTTTAAGAATAGGGAGTAAGCCATTTAGAACGGAGATGAGGTAACACTTTTTCTCACAGAGAATGGTGAGTCTGTGGAATTCTCTGCCTCAGAGGGCGGTGGAGGCAGGTTCTCTGGATGCTTTTAAGCGATAACTAGATAGGGTTCTTAAAAATAGTGGAGTCAGGGGATATGGGGAGAAGGCAGGAACGGGGTACTGATTAGGGATGATCAGCCATGATCATAGTGAATGGCAGTGCGGACTCGAAAGGCCGAATGGCCTACTCCTGCAACTATTGTCTATTGTCTATTGAGATTGGCTTTTTTAGCCAATTTTTAGCTAAATTGGATTTGCCAATTTTTAGTTTTGAACCCTATTCAGGGTAAGCATTTAAAATGTAAATCCCAATCATTAAATTATATAAGTTCTGTAAAGGAGGTCAGGGGAAAACATTTCATCACCAATTGGTCCAAAATGGTCCAATTGGTCCAAACGCTTTTTTCAAATTCCTGAACTCTCACATCCACCTGTGAAAAGTAGGCTGGGGAAAGATCTATGGACTGTCAAAGAGTCTTGGATTTTTAAATGTAATCTATTGAGTCTTTGTATGTATTCCCTTAATTTCACCACACCCTAGCTTTTGTAAACATTTGTCAAATGTTGTCATTTTAAATGTATACCGAGCTCCCTTTCGCATTACCAGAGGTTTCTCTGTCAACTGTCTATTAAGATAAGCGATTCTGAAGTGCGAATTAACTCGGTAAATTCTGCCAGATATGGTAATTGGGAATCTCTCATTCGCAATCCGAACCTTTACACAGAGATCAATAGCATGTCTTACTTTTAAATGATTGTGGACAAGGCTTCTCCACTCAAAGTCAGCAGAACAGCACAGGAGATCTCTAATGTGTCAACACAGCTTGCTGGAAAATCGCACTAAGATCAAATAAGATCACATCAGATTAGTTTAATGTCATATACTCGAGGGTGCAATTAAATTCCTGTTGTGACTTGTGAGGTAAGCCACCCGGTCGGTGCCTGAAGCTGATTGATACAAAAAATGTTTAACCATTAGGAGAAACAGGCATTCTCTCTGAGAATCTTCAAACTCAAAGCACATCACACAGTTTTTATTATTTTTAAACACAAGGACAACAATAATGATTAACTAGAGTTTCAATAGTAATAGTTACCTGCTAAGCTTTAACATTTTGAGTGTTAGGTAACATTGCAGAATTACATAATAACAATGGGAGTTCACTGGAGCTGCCAAAACACTTATGAATGTTTAAATATCTTTGGTGCAAACTAATTCATATGGATGGTCTAAAAGCTTGTGAGGACAGAATTGAAACATTCAAAATATGCCTCTTTTTATTATTTTATTACAGTGTTGAGGGATGGTTCCCTGTATACACAAAGAGCAGAATATTAAGTGACAAGTGCATTGAGTGGCAAGGCCTTAATGATATGTTAATACACAAGATGTTTGAATGAAGGCCAATTTCTATGCCCCAATAAAATAGAGACACAAGAACTGAACGGGTCAGGCAGCATCTGTGAAGGGACAGATGACATGTCGGGTCTTGACCCTTCTTCAGACTGGAACAATGTATCCCATTGTCTTACATTTGGCTCTTGAATATGAGAATGTCTCATGGTCTTGTCACTAGACAGCACAGTCCTTTTAATTTCAAACTGATTACTGCTTGCAATGCGGATTTTCTGAAGACCGGTTCTTTTTTGAATTAATGCCTTCATTATCCAGATAATTTTATAAACACTGAATAATCCCCAATATTCCCTGTGTGTGTGTGAAGCTCATGAGGTAAACAATATACACGGAAATGATAGATACAACAATTAAGAGAGAAAAAGGAATGACCTGGGTGGCAGGTATCCTTAATGTGATGGACTGGGCTGTGATCACCTTTTTCTCTAGGTTCAGGCAGTCAAGAGCAGAGCACAGGTTGAGATGTATTTCGTCAGAATACTTTCGGTACCTTATCTGTAGAAGTTTGAGCGAATTCTCATGGACATGCACAATCTTCTCAGATGCCAATGTAATGTGATCTGGCTGACAACTGTAGTATCAATGGCAAACATAAAGATTGAATTGGCATTGCACTTCTCCATAGTCTTGGGTGTACAGAGAGTGAGCACAACCCTGAAATGCACCAGTGAGGAGGATCATGGTGGAGGAACTGTTATGATGAATTCTAACCAACTGCTGTTCTGCTGTCTGCTGTTCACTTAGGTACTATTGGTAAGAAAAGGTCCTAACACAAGATTCCAAGTGGCACCTAAAAACTGACATAGCTCACTGGAAAATTTTCCCTTATCAACTTTCTTGTTCTAGTTTGAATTATTTGATTCTGACATTGGTATCTGACCACCCAAACTCGTTGTCACCTTCCCCGAGTTAACAATGATCTATTCTACATTTTTCATGAACTTCGTCCTCTTTGATCGCTTGTTTTTCACACACTTCCATATCTCTCATTTCTCTCACCCCTGACTCTCAAATCACCCCCCTGTCCTTCCCAAATCTGAGGAAGGACATTATTGCCCAAATCTGAGGAAGGACATTATTGCCATAGAGGGAGTGCAGAGAAGGTTCACCAGACTGATTCCTGGGATGTCAGGACTGTCTTATGAAGAAAGACTGGATAGACTCGGTTTATACTCTCTGGAATTTAGGAGATTAAGAGGGGATCTTATAGAAACTTACAAAATTCTTAAGGGGTTGGACAGGCTAGATGCAGGAAGATTGTTCCCGATGTTGGGGAAGTCCAGGACAAGGGGTCACAGCTTAAGGATAAGGGGGAAATCCTTTAAGACCGAGATGAGAAAGACTTTTTTCACACAGAGAGTGGTGAGTCTCTGGAACTCTCTGCCACAGAGGGTAGTTGAGGCCAGTTCATTGGCTATATTTAAGAGTGAGTTGGATGTGGCCCTTGTGGCTAAGGAGATCAGAGGGTATGGAGAGAAGGCAGGTACGGGATACTGAGTTGGATGATCAGCCATGATCATATTGAATGGCGGTGCAGGCTCGAAGGGCTGAATGGCCTACTCCTGCACCTAATTTCTATGTTTCTATGTTTCTATGTTTCTCAGTCTGAAGAAGTGTCTCAATCCGAAACATCACCCATTCCTTCTATCCAGAAATGGTGCCAGAATCGCTGAGTTACTGCAACATTTTGTGGCTATCTCTAATCATTGGTTGTGTCCTGTAGAAAATGTAAATGAACAATGATGTAAAAGTAAATGGGATGACAAGTTAGTTTAGCCCAAAGTATATTTTTAAAGAGATAGTGGTAATTGATCTAATAACTTTAAATTCTCCTGAAAATCCATTTTATGCACTACTTGTCACATGATATGCATTAGCATCCTCTTATGCCATTGTATTTGTGCTAAGTAAGGATTTACCTTACACTTAAGAGAAGTACTATAAATTCTACAGCTGCCATATTAACATTTAAATAAATACTTTTAGATAGCTCTTTCTTTAAAGCATGGATGTATCATGATTTGAAAATAACAGATTATATTTTAGCCAGTTGTGTTTCTAAATTTACAAAAAAAAAGATAAATGTATATTGCCAAAGTTCCAGGAGACCTGAAGCAGCAGTGATGATTTCGAAAAAAAAAATATTCCTTTAGATTGGCTCATTTGATATTCTAAGTTCATAAGTGATAGGAGTGGAATTGGGTCATTCAGCCCATCGTCAATCATTGCTGATCTGTCTCTCCCTCCTAACCTTCTCCTGCCTTCTTCCCATAACACCTGACACCCATACTAATCAAAAATCACTTTTACTTACATTAAAAAGTGCACTCTCTTGGAATCTCAATTAGAGTCAAAAGTGATTTGAAAGATCAATAATGAAAATCAAAGTGAGAATCAACACATGAAAATTGTGCATTGCAATCAATAACCTGCAAGTAAAATGAAAGACAAGAAGATAGTGACTCTGCGTACATCACAAGCTATCAACAAATTCAACCATCTCAATTACAACTCAAGTTATCTGTTCATTACACATCTCCTGTCTTATGGCAATTCAATTCAATTCAAATTTAATGTCATTGTACAGATACAGGTATGGGTACAACGAAATGCAGTTTAGTGTCAGTACGTAGTGATAGCAATGTTTAGATAAGTACAGATAAATAAATACAGAAAAATAAATACAGATGTGGGAATCTATCGGCGGGACTCCGAGTTCAGCAGTGCGATGGTGTTATTGTAGAAGCTACTCCTCATCCTGCTGGTGCGGGACCTGAGGCTCCTGTACCGCCTCCCCGATGGTAGGAGGGCAAACAGTCCATGGTTAGGGTGGGAGGGGTCCTTGATGATCTTCCCAGCCCGTCTCAGACACCGTTTTCGGTGGAGGGCATCCAAGGCAGGGAGCGGAGCACCGATGATGTACTGGGCGGTTTTCACCACCCGTTGTAGTGCCTTCCTGTCTGCAACGGTGCAACTGCTGTACCATACCGTAAAGCAGGTGGTCAGGATGCTTTCAACGGTACAGCGGTAAAGTTTGGTCAGGATCTGGGGGGACAGTTGGGCTTTTTTGAGCCTCCTCAAGAAGTAAAGGCGCTGCTGCGCCTTTTTGATCAGCTTGGAGGTGTTGAGGGACCAGGACAGATTCTCCGAGATGTGTACCCCGAGGAATTTGTAGTTGGAGACACGCTCCACCTCAGTCCCTTTTATATGGATGGGGGTGTGTCTGCCCCCTCTGTTTTTTCTGAAGTCGACAATGATTTCCTTCGTCTTCTGGGAGTTGAGGACGAGGTTGTTATTGGCACACCGGATTGTCAGGTGCTGGACTTCCTCCCTGTAGGCTGACTCGTCGTTGTCGCTGATCAGTCCTACCACCGTGGTGTCGTCGGCAAATTTTATGATGGCGTTGGAGCTAAACTTAGGGATGCAGTCATGGGTGAAGAGAGAGTAGAGGAGAGGACTGAGCACACAGCCCTGTGGCACGCCAGTGTTCAGTGTTATAGTGGAGGAGGTGAGGTTGTTGATCCTAACAGACTGAGGTCTGTTAGTGAGGAAATCCAGTGTCCAATTGCAGAGGGAAGTGGAGATGCCAAGACCGCTGAGTTTGGTGATCAAGCTAGCGAGTATGACAGTGTTGAAGGCGGAACTGAAGTCAATGAACAGCAGCCTGATGTAGGTGTTATTGCTGTCCAGGTGGGTCAGGGCAGAGTGTAGGGCCGCCGATATGGCGTCCACTGTTGACCTATTTGTCCGGTAGGCAAACTGATGGGGGTCCAGTGTGGGGGGGAGGCTGGCTTTGAGGTGAGCCAGGATCAGCCGCTCGAAGCACTTGGCGATGACAGGGGTGAGTGCCACTGGCCGGAAATCGTCGCTGATTGTTTGGGCACTGGCACAATGGTAGATGTCTTGAGGCAAGTGGGGACGACACCCTGGGCCAGTGACAGATTGAAAATGTCAGTGAGGACCAGGGATAGTTGTCCAGGTCATGCCCTGAGCACCCGCCCGGGGATGCCATCGGGGCCGGCAGCATATTGCATACTGTAAATAAACATTACATGATATATTGACTGGTTATTAATGCCTTCAAATACAGTAGGTCTACATTTACTGGAAATATTGGAGGATGATGGGGCTTATCTCCAGATGTAATTTTATTAAAATGTTATCATCAAGTTGATCATAAAGTTTTGATATGTAAATAAATGAATAAGGATGAGAAAAAAAAGGAATTTTAACATTAGAAATAAGCTTTCTTAGCCTTAAAAATGCTGACATTCTCAGCAAATTAGTTTATGAACAGACCTGTATTGTACTCAAGTGATTCATATATTTTATTCTATATTTAAAGCTGAAGAAAACTTCTTCTATTCATCTGACTTTATAAACAAATGGTTATTAACTGTGCATATTTTATTTACTAAAACACATTTGGTATTGTTCCTAACCTGTCCTAATTTGTCACATATGTCCCCATCTGCATACCTGCTTTCCAATCATATCAATGCCGTTTCCAGTTAAATCGCAAATGGGTGCAGTAATCAAGTCTGTCAACCGTGTTCAAAGCTCATATTGCTCAATGGAATTGTTCAATATGAGGCACATGAGATGCATTCCTATGTTGGTCAAATCTGCATCGTCCAGATAGGTCGCAAATTTCTCCTGAGATTGCACTCATTGCAAATCATTTGGTCAGCCAAATAAATGCTGTTTGTACTGGAGCACAGTGATCTATCAACGAGGGCTTATCCATTTCCCATTGGAAAGACGCCTGCACATCTTGAGGTTTCATAAATAGATCATGATTAATAGCCATAATTCTTTTCGATGGGCTACAAAGCCATGGACTAATGCACTTGCCAATATAATCCTGAACATAGACTCTGTACCATAGACCATCCATCAGACTGACATCAGATAAAAGTCACAAGACTTCTCTAGGATGGCCAAGTGTTTGGTTAGCCCTTTCTCATGCACAAAGCTCTGTATTCTGTTATAAACTGTGCAAGCACAATAGCTTTACATTTTGCACCCATTGCCCACTCATTCCCAATCTCAATTTGCCCATTGTTGCTTATTCCCAGCTTCTTATCTCTGTCCCATGCAATATCTAATGCCTTTTTTGGGCTTCCACATTCACAAATCCTGAATTGATATTAATTGGATGCTTTGGAATTTGATACTGACGGTGCCAGCCCATGGCCCAACGTTTCCTATCACCGAATTTGTCAGGAGAACTGAATGTACATTTTACAGTTTTACAGTTTTATTCCATTTTTAACAGCGCCATATAGTTTTTGAATGCAATTACATAGAAACCTGATGCACTTTGTGTCAACCTGTCCAGACATTCACATCTTTGGCTCCATAAATGTGGTGAAGATGGCATGAATTTGGAATGTATCACTTTGTTGTTCACTGTGTTATAATCTTCTCAACAGAGCTCTCATTTACCGGTAATTCCTTTACATAGGTGCCTTGTAATGTTTCAATGCATGACTGTGCTGTGCAAATGCTTTTCTGAGAAAAATGCCTGAATTAACAACATAATTCATCCAATATTGCCCTGTACTTGATTCCCATCACAATTTGTTTTATTCAGGGATGTTTTTAAATGTAAAGCTGGCAGAATGAAATGTTTGAAGTAAAGGAGAAAATCATTCCTTTCCTCCAGAGATGCTGCCTGATCCACTGTGTTACTCCAGCATTTTGTGTTTATCTTCAGTGTAAACCAGCATCTGCAGTTCCTTCCTACACAGAATTAAATGTTTAATGGGAAATGCTACTGCCATTCCAATTCTGCATTACACTGATGTAATGAAGTTACACGGATCCCACATAAGGCAGTGGAAGCAAAGTCAGTGGATATATTTAAGGCAGAGATAGATAGATTCTTGATTAGTACGGGTATCCGATGTTATGGGGAGGAGGCAGGAGAATGGGGTTTGGAATGAGTGATAGATCAGCCATGATTGAATTGCAGAGTAGACTTGATGGGCCGAATGGCCTTATTGAGAAAGTTTAAAGATTTAAAAGTTACAAAATTAATTCAGCTGTAGATTTAGAAGCAATAAAATGGATACTTTCACCTTTCTCCTATTACACTAGCAAGGCTAGCAGAAATGTTTTCGCCCTTCTTCCATAACACTAGCGAGATAACAGCACAAATACATTAATGTATTTGATGTAAACAATCAGAAGAATGTTCAGACAATGGTTCTTTCTATTTGCTCTACTGATTGCAATGTACAAACAATAGATCAACAAGGTAAAAAAACAAGAGTGCTTGAATCTGCAAAAAAACAGCTTCTTTAGCATAACCATATATGGGCTAACCTTTCCTCTCTCGGAAGAACCTGTCAATCTTAACAGGCAAGTGGCTGTACAATGGTCTGTAAGATAAAGTAGTAAGATTAAACGAAAACTTACCAGTTTGATCTTTATTTTATGAGGAGTTACAATGAGCGATTACGTGAACCCTGCCAATCGGCATGCGTGTCAATCTTCAAAGCAGCGGTGTGAAATCACAGAAAAACAACAATTGAAGTATTATAGTAAGATTATAACCCTAGAACTACCAGATAAGCGTGGTGACATGAGGGTTGGGAGCGGTGGGCACACCATCGCTCATCATAACTCCTCATAAAATAAAGATCAAACTTCAAACTGGTAAGTTCTCGTTTAATCTTACTATTTTACTTCGGAGTCACGTGAGTGATTCCATGAAGATTTTACAGGTCTGTGATTTCACGCCAATCCAAATCCAGGCGTTTCAAACCGCAAGCAGTTGACTCAGGAGGAGTGAATTAGTAACAACATTAAATCATGATAATGATTAACATGTTAATGCTTTAATTCACAAATAACAAAAAATAATACAATAGCGACTCCTCTCTCCCAGGGAGAAGCTATGAAGCAAAATTTAACACGGAGTGGGCGAACACCCCAGATTCAACAAGCGGCTTATTGTAGATTGTTATTCAACAAGCTTGTATCCGGACAGCCCTGTTCTGTTCTGTTTGAGTAGGTCATAGAAATGAAATGTAACGTCATTCTGTGATGACACCATCCTGTCCAGACGCAGTTTGTGGAGAGTCTGAACCCTTTGCGCTGATGTAAGTGTTATGAGCATAACCAATTTGAGGGTGATCTTTAGTAAGGACAAAGATGTGGCTGTTCCCCATTGACAGAGCACCGTGAGTACCATGCTCACATCCCAGATTTCAGAGTACCTAGGCCTAGGAGGATTAGAATTAAACACACCCTTCATGAATCTTGAGATTAACGGGTGAGATCCTAGCAGCTGGAGTCCTGACCCTCGGCATAGGTACGATGACAGGGCACTCCTGGCACTGTTGATGGCACTATAACTCAACCCTGCATTGAAATGTAAGTGGGATAGAAATTCTAGCACATCTGGGATGGAGGCTCTGTGGTAAGTAATATTCCTATGGAAGCAAAAGTCCTCTCATTTCCTAATACTTCGGTACCTGGTGATTAAGTCTGGATGCAAACAAATCGATATCTGGCATCCCATACCAAAGGACAATTTCTTTAAATACATCCTGATTCAACATCCACTCAGTGTTGTCGTTGAATTTACGTGACCCTGGTGTCTGCCGCCATATTGAGTCTGCCTGGCAAGTAGACAGCTGAAATCCAAATATTATTTTTAATGCACCAGTGCCAAATAATGTTGGTCAATCCGTCACAAGATTTCGGCTTGATTCCACCCATGTGATTGACATATGCCACTGCCGTGGTGTTGTCAATCTGCAGCTGAACATGTAAGTGATGCTTGGTGGTGCAATAAACTTTGAGCCCATAAAATGCTCCTAAAAGTTCTAAATAATTTATTCCGTGTGATTGGAGAATCTGTGCCTCATGCATATCCCATCTGCCTCCACAGCTAGACCTGGTAGTAGTAGCACCCCAACCTAGGGCACTGACACCAGTCTGTAAAATGAGTGAAGGTGTTTCGGTCAAAATTGTGCCATAACAATTTTAAATGTTCTAATCCACCACTGTACTTCTGCAATGGCTTCAGGTGGTAAGTGCATGGGCCGATTGTAATGACTTGCATGTATTCTCAGTGCCTGTACCTTTGCCTTTGCCCTCTGTAAATGTTGGTAGTGCATATTGGGCAGCTAGAAAGGCAGCTACCAATTAAACTGGCAACCTGTTTAATTGAGGGTGATTGCTCCCTCAAGAGCTTGATACAGCCTTCAACTAAATCTACTCTCTAGCCCTGGGGCAGAGTCACAGACATGTGATTGGAATTATCTGTGAATCCCAGATAGTCAATTAGGTTAACCAGCACCAATTTTGATTTATCTGAGTGGACAATGAATCCTAGCCTCTGCACCATGAGTTGAACAGATGAAACTGATAACACAGCTGCGTCAAAGGTGTTTCCAATGATTAGAATGTCATCCAAATAGGCCATGATAATATGGCCTTGTGACCTTACCAACCCAAGTACTGGTTTTAGCTGCTTTGTAAATAGGCGAGGGGCTGAGGTTAATCCATTAGGTAGAGCTCAAAATTGCCACAATTGTCCCATCCAGCTAAATTTCAAATATCTACGATAGTCTTTATGTCCAGGCACTGAATAATACACATCCTGGAGATCTATGCATGCCATATAACACCCCCTGGAAAGCAATTGCTTGGCAGTAGCAAACGTTTCCATTTTAAAATGCTGATACTGCACAAACGGATTTAGTCCTGTTAGGTCTACAATAATCCGACACCCACCATCCTTCTTAGGTTTAGGAAACACATTAGACACGAATTGATGAGTTTGATAAATTGTCTTCTCAATTACTCCCTTGAGGCATAATTTTGCTATTTCAAGTTAGATCATCAAATTCTCCGTTTGTGAGAAGATGAGTGCCCGTTTTGGCTCGTGTTGGTTGGGTGGACACAGGTTGGAAATAAATTAAATTATAAACCCTTGAATACTCTGCAGTATAAACACAGTTGATGTTATTTTATACCATTCATCCAGAAACCTGTGTAACCTCCCCCCAACTGGTAGGTAATTCTCTCTCAATATGTTTCGACAAGAGCCAGACCCACCTACCTCCCTGGTTTTTGGTAGAGCTCTTTGCCTGGTTCTGGGTGGTAAAGGCATGCTTCCCCGTGCTGCCACTGGAGTGCGCCAGCTGCGCACATTAAACGGTCGGCTTGATCCTTGCCCAGCCCCGGTTTCAGTGAATCGCTTGTAGGGATACTGCCATCGGAGGGTTCTGCTGGTCACTGGAGCCTTGATGAGCCCGACGGTTTTGGCCTCGTCGTCCAGCTCCTTCACTCTTTTAGCCAGGTCTTCCCCAAATAATAGGTTCGGCGGCTGGATGTTGCCAGGCTTACATAGGGCAGCCAACCTGGGGTTAATGGTGGTGCAGATGGTGCTCTTTCGGAGGCAGTTAATCTCAAAGTGCACATTGCACATGAGCGCCAGGGCATCCTGCTGAACTTCAGTCAGGGTCCCACCATCCACCAACCTACCAAAAGCCGGTATTCCTGTTGCCAGCAGCTTCAGCACCCATTGCAGTTTAATCTCCTTCGCTCGGATGCCTACCCCCATATGGCCCCAAATGGCATGGTTGACTGTTGGCACTTTCAGCAGGATACAGTTCTCTGGGGTATCATATTTTTTGGCCGTTGTGTCCATGGCCAGTTCCTGAAGCTGGTGCGAGGCCAGATAATTTATGCTGGCAGCCAGCTCTTATCCTGGCGGCTCGCCAGAGTTGGTAGGGACGGCAAATCTGGCCGCCAGGAATGGGACCTCTGGCACTTGCCCCTCGTCCCGTGGGGCAGCCTCCAACGCTAAGCCCTCTGAATCGGCATCAGATTCACTCTGACCCAGTATACTCTCCTCGTCCATGAGGGAGATACTAGGCAGCCCCGTAGGTGCTGCTGGCACGGGCCCTTGGAGAGGCCGGCGCTCTTGATAGAGCATCCTCTCCAAAAGGAGCGCCATGCTGGATACCCGTACCACGGTATCCATGCTTAGGGGCGAACCCTCTCGACCGGACTCGTCCGAGTCTATCGGCCGGACAGACTTTCAGGTGGCCTTACGCCCCTCCAGCGTAGGCACAGTGTCCTCAGACACCAAGTCTGTAGTTGCTGGTTTTTGCAACTGGCGACTCTGTGGATGAGCTAAGCGACCGCCCACTATCCGCACTCCCGCAGGCTTGTGATATTTTTGGCACGGCTCGCCTTGCTGCTTCTGATTTCTTCATGTTTGGACTTGCCCTCCTGCAATAAGAATTACCAAACGCAGAGACCTCCAACAAGTTTAAAACTTACCTGAGGCTTTTTAAACTTACCGCTGGAGAAGTGCTGCTCCTCCCAGCCAGTCGCTGCGCCATGCGTCAGACGTAATGACGCGCATGCCGACTGGCGGGTTTCACGGAATCACTCACGTGACTCTGAAGTAAAATATTGCTGAATCGCTGATTATGAGGGTCTAAATATAGCTGATTGAACATTACCTCTTTGTGTGGGGATAGAGTGACTCTGTATAATATGTATTTTACATACTGTAAGAGTGACGGCCACACCCACCTGGGCGAAATAATGATTTTACTACTTGATTACTAATTTTATTGCGTTTTTGTCTGTTTGAAGTGAAACAAACCTTAACATTGGCGTAATCGAGCAGGATCTTGCTGGAACCTATCTCTGAAGACTGAGTAAGAGGCTACAGTTTGGACGGGATCTCGAAGGGAGTAGAAAGTGCACTATCAGACTCCTTGAGTCTGAACTCCTGAGAGTGCCCGGGAACACTGTGGCCCTTTGTCCGAAGTGATCTGGTTCCCTGCCAAAATCTTGCAGAACAGACAACGCAAGGTAAGACAATTTTTGTGATTGTTGACTCAGACTAAGTAGGTTGAAGTATAAAGCCGATATTGAGCCAAGTAATGGGATAGGCTCCGGATAAGTTAAATGTAGGAGCTTTGATACATGTGGGAGTTTCAGTACAGCATATGTGTTATTTGGATCCAGGAAAACGTAAATATTACGTAATGAATAGATTTTAAAAAGAGAGAATATGGTTGGCCAACATAATATTAAGCAATTGGTATGTAAAAAATGGAAACCTAAGCAAAATATCCCCGGGGACCCCTTGTCTGGCATGGTGACCCTGTTTACAGAGAGAGGGGGGATGAGGAACAAATTTGGGGAGAGAAACAAAATTGGAAATAGTGTACAATACCTCCCTCACACCCGCCTGCGCAAAATAAAGCTTTTACTATTTGATTACTAATTTTATTGTGTTTTTGTCTGTTTGAAGTGAAACAAACCTTAACATTATCATTTATGATCTTATGATGACTAAGCTTTAATCGTGGTTTTAGTTCCTCACATCTTTCCACATCTTCTCGTTCTTCTTTACTCATTGGATCGCTAACCTGATGTTGATTGACTCATAAAGTCATTAGGAATAGAAGTAGAATTAGGCCATTCGGCCCATCATGTCTACTCTGCAATTCAATCATGGCTGATCTATCTCTCCCTCCTAACCCCATTCTCCTGCCTTCTCCCCATAACCTCTGACACCCATACTAATCAAGAATCTATCTATCTCTGCCTTAAAAATATCCACTGACTGCCTCTACAGCCTTCTGTGGCAAAATAATTTCCACAGATTTACCACCCTCTGACTAAAGACATTTCTCTTCATCTCCTTCTTAAAAGAATTCCCTTTAATTCTGAGGCTATGCCCTCTAGTTCTATACTCTTCCACTGATGCAAACATCCTCTCCACATCTACTCTATCCAAGTATGTTTCAATGAGGTCCCTCCTCATTCTTCTAAACTCCAGCGAGTACAGGCCCAGTGCTGACTCAGTAATGTCTCCAGCACAAGCAGTGAACCACACTCAGAATCTAAAGTAGCTCTCAGAAGTTAAATGGTCTACCATTTTGCTACAGTGTTTCTGGTAATTGGAGGACAATTACCACAGCCATAGATCATTGCTGCTAGACATCTCCACACCAGTGTCCCAGGCACTATCATGATCTGCTGTCTCATTAATTAGCTACCCTCCATTAAAATAGCAAGTAGGGATGTTTGCAAAGCGCTTGCCAAAATCCCTTTCACAAATCATTGAACACAAGTGGTGGTGGCGGCAGATACAGAAGAGGCATTTAAGAGACTTTTGGATATGCACATTAACATGCAGAGAATGGAGGGATATGGATCATGGGCGGGCAGATGGCATTAGTTTATCCTGGTATCATGTTCAGTACAGACATTCTGGGCAGAAGGACCTGTTCCTGTGCTGTGCTTTTCTATGTTCAATGAAAGTGTGCGTACCTGCATACCTCAAAATCACTTTATATTTAGACTTTAGAGATACAGCGTGGAAACAGACCCCTCAGGCCACCGAGTCCACACCGAAGAGAGATCACCCCGTACATTAAAACTACCCTACATACCTGGGACAATTTTACATTTTTACTTAAGCACATTAACCTGCAGACCTGTGTGTCTTCCCACTCCAGTGGGAGGAAACCAGAGCACCCAGAGAAACCCCACGTGGTGACAGAGAAAACTTACAAACTCCGTACAGACAGTATCCCGTAGTCGGGATTAAACCTGGGTCTCTGGCGCTGTAAAGCAGCAACTCTACAGCTGTGCCACTGTCCCACACTAGACAAGGACTGAGTATGTGAGCAGTAACTTCCATGAACCATAAGTGGCTACGCACTCCCATTTTTGGTGTATTGTTCAGACTTTTGGTGTCCGGCTTGTATAAAACTGCATATCAGGACTTTGTTTAGATGTATAAAATAAATCTAAGTTCATACTCGTACACATTCAGTAACTTCACAATTCCATCCCATATAAGTTAAGTCTACGAGTAATATTTTGAAATTTTTCATTTACTCCTTAATAAATAGGAGCCTTCCACTTCAACACCCTCCTTAAAACAAATGCCCTGACTTTCATTGATTACAGCTTTTGATGCTCAGGTTCAAAATTCACCTGCTCAGGAAAAATATGGCCTGGTTTAAAAGCCGTGATTCGTAACGATCTGATAATCAGACAAACTCACTCTTGCACACTGCAGAATAAATGCCTGCTTACTTTATTACCACACCCAAGATGCTGGGTGTGCTCAGAACTTCATGTAATCTCAGGATGTACACTATGTTCTTGAACACGATATGCACGAACATGACATAACACTTATAGCACTGCATCCCTCTCTGTGTCCAGTAAAATAACTATTCAAATTATCAACTATTGCAAAGCAAATCAGATATGAGAGGCTTGCTCTTCCACTATAAATAACACCTACTGATTTCTACTTGTGAAAGATTTGCTTGGAGTGTCAATTATGCTTGTTCAATCTCTTCTTCAGTCCTGGTTTTATCCTCTTTGAGGAACTGAATAACCAGTTCTGAGGTGGATGTAACAAAAATCTAAGATGTTAACTCTGTTTTCTTTCTACAGATGCTGCCTGATCTGCAGGGATTTTTCCAGTATTTTATGAATTGATGTAGACAACAACGTAACATTATTGCTGTGATCATGGAATTTCTCACAACCTAGTCTGAAGAAGGGTCTCGACCAGAAACGTCACCTATTCTGTCTCTCTTTCTGCCCGTCCCGCTGAGTTACTCCAGCTTTTTGTGTTTATCTTCGGTTTAAACCAGCATCTGCAGTACCTTCCTACAGTTCCGTCAAATGGCTGCAAGGCTTATTGAGTTGCTTCCAATGACCATATGTGCTTCACAATTTCATGCCCAGAAATGTAATAGTGTAGATGAAAATTAAAAAATTACAGATACTGGAAACCTGAAATAGAAACATAAGAAATACTAAATATGTCAGGCAGCATCTCCTGTTAGAGAAACAGAATAACCAGTTCAGTTTGAAGTGAGTTTAACAAAAACCTAAGATGTTAACTCTGTTTTCTTTCTTTACAAATGCTGCTGCCTGATCTGCTGGAAATTTCCAGTATTTTCTGCATTGATGTAGATAACAATTTCACAAGCTCTCCTCCATTAGCTTTTATGGTGTTTTCCTGCCTTTTTTCACACTTACGTGGATGTTAAACATCTGACAGCATATCTCTGGAAATCGTGCGCATATAGGTCTTGCAAAAACAAGTGCAGCTGGTGGTATTTGTATTGCAGCAATTGAAAGCACCAGAGTTTGTTTTTAAAAAAAATTGCTTCCATGGTTTCTCTTTGGCATTGGCAGATTTTATGATTTTTGTGTTAGTGTTCACGTAAAACTTTCCGCTTCATATTTGGTGTGTGGTCAGCAAGATATTATTTTGCAATATGTGAAAGCTAAATAACTTGCAAACTTCCTGAAGTAATCGTTCCTTGAGCAGTGGCCCAACATCCATCCTCGTTGTTTGAGGTGCTGCACAGTGATGCAGCTGGTAGAGTTACTGCCTCACACAGCCAGAGACTCGGGTTTGATCCTCATCCGAGGTGCTACCTGTGTGGAGTTTGCACGTTTTCCCTATGACTGCATATGGGCTTCCTCCAGAAATGCTCTGATTTCCTCCCAAATCCCAGAGATGTGGAGTGGTTCAAAAAGTGGGATGACATAGAACTAGCATGAACAGGCAATCAATGGTCGCCTGAAGCCTATGCTCTCCAGTTCTTGATTCCACATCACAGGGTAAAATACTGCATTCACCCTATCCATGCCTCTCACAATTTTATATATCTTTATAAGATCACCCTTCAAATTCCTACATTCCAAGGCCGAAAATCCTAGCTTGCCCAACTTCTCCCTGCAACTCAGTCCCTGAAGTCCTAGCAACATCCTCATGATTTTTTTCTGTGCTCTGTCTTAATGGATGTATTTCCTTTTAATATTCATTAGCAATATCTATAACACATCCTGTTAACAACTCCAGGAACACAATGTAATTGCATCAGAGCAAAAATTATGAAAAAGGTGCTTTAATTAATTAATTGCAACTATGTATCTTTCTCACAGTATTTGGATGCCATTTGGATCAAGTACCAGGATATGCATCCATTTTCTTGGATTGAATTGGCGTTATGCGCAGGATAGGATCAAACCTTTCACTTTGCAGCTTTGAGTTCACCTTGTCTTATGCAAGCTGCATTCAAGGGTACTCTTTTAGAAAGGAGGTGAGGAGGAACTTCTTTAGTCAGATGGCAGTTCATCTGTGGAATTCATTTCCGCAGAGGGCTGTGGAGGTCGTCAGTGGATATTTTTAAGGCAGAGATAGAGAAATTCTTGATTAGAACGGATGTCAAGGGTTGTGGGGAGAAGGCAGGAAAATGGGATTAGGGGCAGTTATCAGCCATGATTAAATGACTGTAGAGTAGACTCAATGGGCCGAATAGCCTAATTCTACTCACATGTACTTGTACATGTGAACTTGTACTCACATAACTGGTATACAGTTTCTGGTATACAGTTCTGTGGCCTCTTCTTTGTGACTATTGGGGTCAGATATAGTTTCTGCATATGTGATTTGTACAATGTGGCAAATTGATCCTGAGATAAAACTCCAGAATCATTGACACCTGAACTTATATACAATAACATGCCAGCACTCTTAGATTTGAAAGACATTTGTCATGAAATAATTCCCAGAACTTGTAGTGCTAATATGCAGACATTGCTGAATCAGAGCAGGATGTCAGTAAGATCGTTGAAATATTTCCCCCGCATCATACTGACAGATGCACCTGTAACTGCCAGTATATTGACTAAAACACAACATCCTGGAGGAACTCACTCTGAAGAAGGGTTCCGACCCGGAACGTTATCTGTGTATTCCTTGCACAGATGCTGCCTGACCTGCTGAGTTTCTCAAGCACTTTGTGTTTTGGTCAAGATTCTAGCATCTGCAGTCTCTTATGTCAACCAGTTAAATTGAAAGTTGTAGAAATATGCCTAAAAGCATGGCAAAGTGTCCTGACAAGTATGGCAAATGACAGATGCACAATCAGGATCGTTAGTGTTGATTTAATCTCTGCATTAGCTTTAACTCTTGTTTAATGTCTGATGAGCTCTGATGCATTGGTTTTGCTAAATGTCAAATTCTCATGAAATTTTTGAACATTGACTTCGCCAATTTCAGGTAGTCCTTGCTTTCTCCATGCTTCCCCTCCCATTCCCAGCTCTTCCACAGCCAACTGTCTCCGCATCTTCCTTTCTTCTTCCTGCTCCCCCCCCCCCCCACCCCCATCAGTCTGAAGAATGGTCTCAACCCGAAACGTCACCTATTCCTTCGCTCCAAAGATGCTGGCTCACCAGCTGAGTTTCTCCAGCATTTTTGTCTGCCTTCGATTTTTCCAGCATGTGCAGTTCTTTCTTAAACAATTCTCATGAAACAGTTGTTTAAAAAGGAACTGCAGATGCTGGAAAATCGAAGGTCGACAAAAATGCAGGAGGAACTCAGCAGGTGAACCTCACCCATTTAGGACAAGGATGGGTCAAATTTTCTCTCAGGTGGGCATTAGTCTCTGCAACATTCTTCCTCAATAATGGCAGCATAGTGCTTTGATATTTTTGACACAGAAGTAGATAGATCCTTGATAAGCAAAGAGCAGGACACAGCATGAAAACAGGTCCTTCGGCCCACCCAGTCCACGCTGGCCATCGATCTCCTGTTCACACTACTTCTATGTTATCCCATTCCCTACATACGTGGAGCAATTTACAAAGGCCAATTAACCTATAAGCCTGCATATCTTTGGGATGGGAGGAAACTGGAGAATTGGAGGAAACCCACATGGTTACCATTGAACCTGACATTGGACATCTGCTCGGGGCGCCGCATGATGGCAGTCTCTGCCTACAGTCTGGTTGTCTTTCTATCTTTTTTTTATTTTTAGTTTGTTTAAAGTATGTTTTGGATTTTATATTTAGTATTTTATGTGTGGGAAGGGGGTCGGGTAAGGGGGAAACTGTTTCCCAGTCACTTCTTGGTGATGATGTGATTATTCTCCAAGTCACGTCCTTGCCCCTCTCCTCGCGGCCTACCAACTGGATTGGCATGGCCTTTCCTGCTGGGGACCAGACCAGAGCTTCAGCAGTGGTGGCGCAGCGCTGGATACATCACGGAGCAGGCAATGCCTTACCTGGGATCACCGTTTGAAGCTCCGGAGTGTTGGGCCTGCTGCATCAACATCGCGGAGCTGTGATTTGCAGACCTCCCAGCGGCGGTGGCGCTGACCAACATCGCGGAGTCCTGGGACCCTTTGCCGGGGGCTGCCAGCGTTGAATCTTCGCCCAGCTCGGCTTGTGGACTTTGCGAGCCACGGACTCCGGTGGGTAGTGGCCGATTCGGGGGTCCAAGTTGCTGAGGATGTTCTTCCGTTCTGACGTCGGAGTTCCATCATCCCGGCGAGAGGGCCTGAACATCGGGCCGCCTGTAGTGGAGACCTCTACTGAGATATAAAAAATCACAAACGTTTTAGAGACAAAGTCAGGCAAAGAAGCTTTTATTAAGATAATATTCTGCAGAATAGGTGCCTCTCCTTTGCTGTCCCCTAGAGGCACACCGGTCAGGAAAGTAAAGCCCCTTTATACACAGAATTCTGCTCGCTTAAATCCCCTCTGGCTCTTCCCAATCAGAGCACTGAGGTGCACAGTCTATAGGTATGTCCCCCAGTACCTCCCACATCATACATCACATGTTCATGGTAATGAGCAGTTTCTCGACCAGGGGCGTGTAAGTAATATTCATTTATTTCATTAAGCATGCTCAGTTGCTATTGACCTGGTCTAGTTTCTTATATTTTAATTGAAAAGCTAGTGATTACGGCCGCATCCCCCATCTCTGTCTGCCACTATACAATGCTATCAGTGGTGCTCAAGGACGATGCTGGTTACTTAATTCACAACGATGTTAGACTCCTTGTCCGGACCTTCACAACAGTGGGGGTTTAATCACTCTATTTCTTACAATCCTCCCATTTTCTTTTGCTACGCATTTATTGATTAAACCCCAATTTCAAGCTCCCTTGGTTCCAATTGAAGTAACATTCTCCTAATCTCCTCTTCCTGTGGATCCTGGACCTTCCCTGGTCGCATTATCATTATTTTCTGTATTACCCCTTTTTCTCCCATTTTGGTTGGTAATTACTTCCAGTACTGCCTGGAGTCTTATGATCCAGTTTAACGTGTATACCGGGGTTCGGTAGCCCCAGGATCCGTCCTGTGCCCAAGTGGCTGGTCCATAATATGAGATGATTCTTGCGGGTGGCCATTCATCATCTTCCCATTCTCCGATGCCCATTTTCCTCTTCTTCCAATATAGGTCGTCAAATACAGGTGTTCCTAGAGACCACCCCTCTTCAGTGTTCAGCAGGAAAAATCCTGGTTGTCAGTAATACTAGGTATGGGCCGGTCCACCGGGGCTGGAGTTTCTCCTCCTTCCAATTCTTGACCAGTACCCAGTTGCCGGCCTTTACAGCATGAATTGGAAAGTCAAGTGGTGGGCTTTGAGCCAATAATTCTGTAAGAGAACGAGATACTGCCAGTAAATAATTCCTTAAGAATACATCATTGCCCTCTATGGTGGGTATTCCTTCTATCTTTCCCAAATGAGGTAACCCAAACAACATTTCATAGGGGGATACTGCTAACTTTGCATGGGGTCTCCATTGCTTTTCTCAAAGCCTTTCTGTTTCCCTACTGCTCCAAACATGTGCCAGACTCTATGTACATATGCTGCTCTTAAAGCCTTAATTTCTGCCAACTGAGCTAAGCAAGATTGCAGGCAAGCTTCCAATTTGATTACCTTAAAGTCTAATTCATCCTGATGCATCACTTCAAACCCTGCATACTTGCTATTATGATCCCTTTAACAAGAAACATCCACAAGCAAAACCTTTTGTCCCCTTCATTCAAAGGCTCTGACTGTAAAACATTTCTCAGACTTGTGTGTCCTTCTTCCTTCATTATTTTCCTTAATGGCATCACAATTTCAACATACTTTCCAATCTAGTCTGAACTATATCCTGCCATTCCCAAGATCATCATCATCTGTCCTACTGTCTGAGGTTTGGGAACTTCAATTATCGCTTCAATTTGATCCTGCGCTACAGCTTTTACTTCTTTAGATATTACTCGTCCAAAATATTCTACCTGCTGCGGACAAAACAACAACTTCTTCCTTGATACTTTATGACCTCCTATGCCATCTTTTCCAAGATAATTACAATGTCTCACTCACATTGCTTCGCACTTGTGGAACAAACCAACAAATCATCCACATACTATATCAACACCTTCCAAATCTGCCTATAACATCTGATTAAAAACATGGGACTAGTATTTAAAACCCTGCTGCATTCCATCCTAGGTGTATTTAATACCTCTTCTTAATGTTCTTACCATAGCTGTGTTCACCACTATCTTAATTATTTTTTTTTTCCTGATTACCATACCTGTTCACATCCCCAACACATCTTATCCATTACCTGTCTCCTTACTAGCCTTTCTTGACCTCCTTCTTGAGATCCCTCCCTCCCTTGTTTTCCCACAGTCCCATATAACCCCAGTCCTGTCTGGGCTTATATCCAGATTTATTTCACTCCTGATAGGGCATTTGAGGAAATACTCTCCCAAAAACATTTATTATTGGCATGGAATTCTCTGGCCCCTGTTTGGCTCTGTCATAGGACTCAATGTGTGTCGGTGCATCACTTATTTCAGACATTTTAACCTGGTCTGTTGTTACTGACAACATTGTCTTTCCTTTTTCACGCTCTTTCCTTTCGAGCTCTTCAAGTTATATTTGCATCATTTTCCTCTGCACCTCTTCCTGCTGGTCTGCAAGTCTTTTTCCTATCTTTGCGATATTTCTCAACCTTATTGCCCAAATGATTACTGAATCAGGGGTGGGAAATAGATGACAATCCCACCACCTCCTCCAATCTAGACTTGACTAGGAGGAATGACATCCACCACAGTGGTTCAGAATATAGTGTTCATTAACTGGTTGCCTTCTATTTCTTGTTCTGTTTCCAGTCTCCACCTTTTCAGCTTGTTCTCCAGATAGGCTGCTGGATTATTGTCTGAGGGCCTGTCATACCCTCTGCCTGACGGTGTCAAACAGCGTGTCATTGTTTATTGCATTGTTCACAGCATTTTTATACCAGCCATCTTCAGGAGTTCTGTCAGTTTAGTGGTTCCTATCACTTTCACCAACAGTGCCTTCAAATCTCCCATAGCCAATAATCGTCCCAAGTTCTCCTCCTCCAAAGCCATTATCCATTTCCTGCCCCATCAGGTATATTGGGTAAGGTATTTTTTAGCCCCCTCAGTTTATGGGTGCCCCAAAGGATAATCTGTGTCTGGCCTGCTCTTATCTTTTTAAAGCAGTCTCATCAATTCATCCCTCTGCTTCCCACTTTAATCCTTTCCGATATGCCTTCTTTCTCATTCTAAACTCAATTTCTTACTTCTCAGATAGTTTATCCTCCTTTGCAAATGTATTCACCTTTCTTTTAAAATCTTCCACTGACTCCTCCTGATTTATTACTTTCACACCTGTCGTTTCCTACTTCTGTTACCTCCTCACTGTCTCTCTCTCCTTTCCCCTCTAAACTGCTTAAGTACATCTAATTCCTTTCCTCTCCCCTTTTCCCACCTTTCCACCTTTTCTGTGACATATAATTCATAATTAACACTTCCATCTTGTCACACATTTATCTTGAAAGTGCCTTCCTTGGGCCACTTCCTCACAACTGTTTCTGAAAATCTCAGCAAACAATCATTACCCTTCCCCAACCAGAATGTTTACCTAAACAAACCACAAAAGCTGGTCATGTTTCAGCAATTAACTTATTTCCAATTATTTTAATCCATTCTCACCACTATTTAGTACTAGTAACAATTTTCCAAATTAACTTTTCTGAAAATAAATCTATAGAAACATCAGCAAAACCAAGCAACCTGCATTTTCCAACTTTCCCCTTTTAAGTTGCGATGATACAAAGCGTTGTTCGTTACCTTACAGCTGTTCGAAACCTCCCCCACTGCTTACAATTTCTTAAAGGAACACACACATCTACCCTTACAGCATGTGGCCTACAACAAAGAAACTTATCACATATATGAACTTCCTCATTCATTCAAAACTGGTTTTTACACACAAATCACATTCGTTCCATTGTTACTTCAATGAAATTATGCAATTTCCTACACAGATTAAAGTTTCATAGAATCATAGAAAATAGGTGCAGGAGTAGGCCATTCGGCCCTTTGAGCCTGCACCACCATTCAATATGATCATGGCTGATCATCCATCTCAGTATCCCGTACCTGCCTTCTCTCCATACCCCCTGATCCCTTTAGCCACAAGGGCCACATCTAACTCCCTCTTAAATATAGCCAATGAACTGGCCTCAACTACCTTCTGTGGCAGAGAATTCCACAGACTCACCACTCATTAACATTTATATAATTCTTATTGCTACTCTTCTTTCTGCTATTCTACAATATTTTGCACTAACTCCTCATGTACCTGACCAATCTGTATATGAGTTTCTTCTATACATTTTGTGAAACAACTCAATATTTCTTTCATGTGCTTAAGATGAGCTTCAATTTCCTGAAATTTCTTTGAGGTTTGTTCTTTACCCCCGGGGCTTCCTTCTCCCAAAAGAGTGTTTCCCCATGACCTGGGAAATCCTCCAGTACCTGCTCCAAACTTTGGCCGAATCTATTCCGGAATACTGTCACATGTTCTTCCTGAGTCTTTGAAGGAACACTGTCGGGGCCTCATCTTTCTGCTGTCCATTCTCAAATGCTTGTTCGAAATTCTGACCTTTGGGTACTGCCTCTCTTATTCCTTTAATAATTATATCCCGCAGGTCCTTCATATTCCCTCGTCCTGCTGCTGTTCCCTTGTCCCAATCTGGCTCTTGTATTGGGAATTTATCTGCTGCCGCAGCATTTTGCTGCCCTGGTGGGTTCTCCTGTTCCCACTTTTTCATTGATGCTGGGGTCAAATTGGCGGCACTACGTCGGGTAATGGATGTACATATGGAGGAGCTAGGTTCTCCAGTAAATTCCATGAGGGTGATAAGGAATTTAACTCTCCAGACTCCTCTTTTAATTTCAACAGATTACATCTGTTTCCCATACTGCGGCATGCTTGATCTCTTCTATTTTTGAATTGGGTTTTTTTTCTTTCACATCTTCATTCAATGCCTGTTGTACCCAATGCTCATCTGACCCATCCTCTGGCCACCAGGCCAAAGCTCCTTTTATCGGGTGTTTTGGCCATTCAAAATAACAATACCTTATCATTGTTGTCTTCTCCAACCCCTGTGTATTTCCTGCCCCCCCCCCCCCCCCCCCCCCCCCCCCCCCCCCCCCCCCCCCCAGTGGTTCAGCATTCGCCCCAACGGACTATTAGGCAGAATGCTGGGATTTGGCTTTAGGCCTTTTCCCTTCCTTTTGGGTTTTTCACTTACATTTCCCATTCTCTTGATCGGAATTCCTCTCCGATCTTTTATCAAATCGCCCAGGTAATACTATAATAGTCAAAGTTTCTTACCGGGGTCTGTGCACAGAATTACTCGATTTTCGCGATTTCCAACCAATCTCCAACCACCTTCACTTCTTTGCTGAGTCTCTGTTTGGTCGGGCATCACTCGCTCAAACCTCCTGATGGTAAGCAAGGAGTCTGAGACCACTGAACTCAGCGGGGTGCACCTTCTCTTCGTCCGTGTACTCCCGTCAGCTGGCCGAGTAATTAAATCCCGGAACCGAGCCCCCAAATTGTGAGATATAAAAAAATCACAAACGCTTTAGAGACAAAGTCAGGCAAAGAAGCTTTTATTAAGATAATATTCTGCAGAATAGGTGCCTCTCCTTTGCTGTCCCTTAGAGGCACACCGAAGTCAGGAAAGTAAAGCCCCTTTATACACACAATTCTGCTGGCTTAACCTCCCCTCTGGCTCTTCCCAATCAGAGCACTGAGGTACACAGTCTATAGGTACGTCCCCCAGTACCTCCCACATCATACATTGCATGTTAATGGTAATGAGCAGTTTCTCGACCAGGGTCGTGTAAGTAATATTCATTTATTTCATTAAGCATGCTCAGTTGCTATTGACCTGGCCTAGTTTCTTGTATTTTAATTGAAAAGCTAGTATCTGGTGATTACGGCCGCATCCCCCATCTCTGCCTGCCACTATACAATGCTATCAGTGGTGCTCAAGGACGATGCTGGTTACTTAATTCACAACGATGTTAGACTCCTTGTCCGGACCTTCACATCAGTGGGGGTTTAATCACTCTATTTCTCACACCACGGGTGAACATCAAAGAACATCAAAGAGGAGGTTGACTGAACATTGGTGCCTTACCTCACAGTGGGAAACTTTGATACTGCTGTGTGGGGATGTTAATGTTATAGACTATCGTGTTCTGTGTTCTTTTTTTTAAATTATTCGTATGGCTGTAAGGTGAAAAAAGCATTTTGTTGTCTCTGTACTTCTACTCTGCACAATGACTTTAACGTTGAATCTAATCTAATCATCTAATCTTAAAAAAAACTCCTACAGGCAGCACCCGAGGGGTGGATTGAACCAGGGTATCTGGTGATGTGAGGCAGCATCTCTATCACCTATACCATTGTGCTGCCCTCAGAGGTTTCAGCTGAGAAATATGACCACCTTGTGTCATGGTGATTTTGTTTTGTTTGTCAATTTTTTAAAACATCACTGAGGAAACTTGCTGAGAAGATTACCTGATGCCAACAGGTGAAGGGTAATTGATGCCCACAGATGAAGGCTACTGATGCCCACAGGTGAAGGGTAACTGATGCCCACAGGTGAAGATTAACTGATGCCCACAGATGAAGATTAACTGATGCCCACAGGTGAAGGGTAACTGATGCCCGCAGATGAAGATTAACTGATGCCCACAGGTGAAGATTAACTGATGCCCACAGGTGAAGATTAACTGATGCCCACAGGTGAAGATTAACTGATGCCCACAGGTGAGGTTCAAATAAACACATTGTGCAGTGGCATACAGTGGTAGAGTTTCACATTCTCCCGGTGATTAATTTGCAACCCCGCATGTCTTTGGGGTATGGGAGGAAATCGGAGCACCTAGAGGAAGCAAAGATGTACAGATTTGGAGGTTAATTGGCCTCTGTAAATCCAGCGTAGGAAACGTCTAGGAAAGTGGGATAATGTAGAACGAGCGTGAAGGGGTGATCAATGGTTGGCATGATCTCAGTGAGCCTATATCTTTCAATCGCTCAATCAACTGTGTTTTCTTCTGTAAGATCTTTCCCGAAATGGGTTTGATCCTGACCTGAGTCTCTGGCGCTGTGAGGCAGCCGCTCTACCAGCTATGCCTCTCTACCACAGACATTACAAACCACAAATACTTTGTAATGTCTGGTAAAACTGCTCAATTCTAATATCTTCTTTAAGAAAACATTTTGGAAAGGAGCCCATCAGGACTTACAATGGAGTTCCAACTCAGAATAAGTTTGCTGGGATGATCTTTCCAATGGATTTTATACTGCACATCCATTATTGAGTTGAAAGGCAACAATTTTCCTGTTCCTGGAAGTTAATTCAGGCATCCATCGGAGATCAAAGTCTAAATCCAGAAAGTATGGATCAAAGGCTGTGCACTGGTAGGAGCCAGCCATTGCCAAATTCTTTATCGTGTGTGTGAATGCCAAGATCAGCATCCAGAAATTGGAAGGAAGATGATCCCAACTCACTTCAATGGAGGTCATAAATATTTTACAGACTTGCCACTAAATATGCTTCTGATTTCTATATCATTACTGTCACTGTATCTGAACAAATTAATTAGACATTATTATTAACACAAAACAGTCAGCTAGACCAGGCATAGACCCTCTTCACTCACCTTCAACTACTTCTCCCCTGATCAGCTGCCAGCTCAAACTGCTTTTCATGTTGCGAGAGTGTAAATCATTCTTCAGATGGAGAAAATGTAATAATTAATACTTTATAAAAACGCATTCTCTAAGAGAATTTCTACAAAAACTTACGTCTTATCTCATTGAACCTGAGTATATTTGTAACTAGCTCACATTGAACAACTGAAAAGGACACTACCCTGAATATCAGCCCACTTTAAATCAGTAGAATTTTTGTAAAACAAGTTAATCGGAATGTTCATGTGTTGAATTTTGAACATGTAATATGCATGCTGTCAAGATTTATTCTCTGAAGTATTCACAAAGTCTATATGCATTCCAATCAGAAGAATGTAGTAAATTGCCTTAAAATCCATTTTGTAAAAAGCAGCTATGTGTTTACAAGAGTTATTCATAAAAATATAAACTGGGTCTTTGAAGACTTATCTGGCATCCTACAAATGAACCATATTATAACATGACTGGTGGAATTTTAGGGGCAGAAGTGGAATTCGCAACCTTAGCTTTTATAATAAAATATTTACATTTCAAAGGACAATTTTGACTCTAGGTATGTGCCAGATATCAGACCTGCAGTGGATTATATATCCAAAAACTACTGTTAGAAGCCAAATTGCATTAGGCTCTCAGAACCAAGTTTGAGAATTCATTTCAATTCATCTAGTTATACTAAGTGCTTCAAGCCGGTGTATGTATAAAATGTTTGTTTCACTATCCATCGCTAATCACACATTATCAAGCCAAACTATACTGAGCAACAAATGCAGTAAATAAGCAAAGAATCTTCTAACCCTACTTTCACATGAATAACATGTGATAGGCATGTGGCGTAGCAGCCAACTTCTCCACACCAATTACTTTTCTTCCCACTCTTGGCATATCCCAATGATTCAGTGTTATCCTCCAGTCTTTCTGCAGATAAAAGTTGTCTCTCCACAACATTTCCACCCTCCCCATCCCCTTTTCCCAACTCTTCCAAAAACACAATCCACAGCCTGACCTTTAGTGAGGCCCTCAGTTTTCATCATATTTATTGTGTAAATTGGGCAGTAAACTCCGGCAGAACTCAAAAAATTGTTGTGTTATTTGCTTGGCTCATTCTCAAGCAGTACTTCACTTCTACTTTGCCAAAAGACATTATGTGCAAACCCAATGGGATATTAATCCCTCATAATTCATTAAATATTCCTGGAAAGGTTTGGACACATCTTAAGTTTTAAAAAGGGAGGGTACATCACTGTTGGTACCTTTTCCCTTTTGACTTCTGTACATGATTTTACATTGTATTGACCAATGTAATTTATACTACAGGAAGGGTCTCAACCTGAAACGCCACCCATTCATTCTCTCCAGAGATGCTGCAGTCCCGCTGAATTACTCCAGCATTTTCTGTCTATCTTAATTTATATTTCATTGATCTAATCTTACCTACTTAATATATTTGGTGCAGTTGTTGATTGAGGGTTGATGGGGCTGTGGAAATAGGGAAAAAGTGTTGAGGTAGAGTTGTGGATGGGAAACTTGAAAGGACGGGGTCTCCAAAAGTCCTAGAAGCTTTTCCTCCCCATTTTTTCAGCCAGACATTATGTCAATTAAATAGCCTATATCAGACTAGATGACGATTGCAGTGGGAGAGGCCATGGTAGGGTTACTGGGGTTGGTCTGAGTATATGTTGCAATGGCTGGACGAAGTGGATGATGCTACCAAAGTTTAATTATGGTTCTTAAGTCCAGCGTTTTTCATGCATAATACTACCGGCTTACATAATCCTACATAAAACTCATAGAAGAACTTGGTTACAAATCACAAAACTTGCATATCACATTGCAAAGACCACAATTTACATTCCCATTTTTCTATGTTAAAAGGTATTTCAACATCCATGTTTGAATTGGCGTCACATGCAGATTCATGAGTTGCTTCATAGGTAGAGGGAAACATCTGTAAAGGGCCTGTCCCACTTACCCGACTTTTTCGGCGACTGCCGGTACCCGTCATAGGTCGTTACAGGTCGCCGAAAATTTTCAACAGGTTGAAAATCCAGCGGCGTCCAGAACAAGGTACGACTCTTTGGGCGACTACTCATGACCATACAGGCTTCACCCCGCGACATGTCGCCAGGGTGTCGCCTGTATGGTCGTGAGTAGTCTCCTCAGTCACTTAAAGAGTCTTAGCGTCTTTCTGGTCGCCGTTGAATTTTCAACATGTTGAAAATTTTCGCTGACCTGCAACGACCTATGACGGGTGCCGGCAGTCACCGACAAAGCCGTGTAAGTGGGACAGGCCCTTAAGGCAGCAGAGAACGGACAAGTAAGTGGGTTCAATTAGATTTCATTTTCAAACAGCCTCCCTAGTATCTGATGTTGATAGGATCAAATATAAACTTGCAAGAATTGCAGGTATTTGAAGGTACATTTTCTTAAGAGAAAAATTGCATATGAAATTAACTAGAAAATGAAAATTGTAAGAAAAACAGCAGATGCTATAAATCTCAAATAAAAATGGAAAATGCTGGAATCTCAAGAGTAACAGCATCTGTGGGAAGAGGAGTTCAATGTCTACAACATTTGTCTTTTATTTCATTAAGAAGCTTTCAATTGGACAGGTTGCAGAGCAACTGTTTCATTAAATATTATTTTCTACCAGTCTGAAAAAGGGTCCCAACATGAAATGTCAAATATCCCCCAGAATTGCTGCCTGACCCGCTAAGTTACTCCAGCACTTTATGTTACACACAAGATTTCAGCATTTGCAGTTCCTTGTGTCTATGTCTTTAATTTTGGCTTTCTCTTCGTAGACGATGATTATCATGTAAGTCGCTGGCTCAATGCAAGTCTGAAAGTGACACCCATTAAATCGAGCTTCTATTTTTGTGGTCAATTAAAATTGTCCAGATAGCATTCTGGTTTGACTTTAAAGAAAATAATAATACTTTCTCCCCTCATTTCATTCACCCTTTATTTAGTGGCTGATTTGGGATATGTAACAGTTTTCCTTCACATCTGCTGAAGACATACATGTGGCATCCCATTTACACACACTCACCTTCCTGCTGCCATGCCATCCCATTGCCATGCACTCACTGTTTGCATTGAAAGGAACTCAAAAACTACTGACATTTGCTCTTCATAATCAATGATTATCATGTAAATCACTGGCTCAATGCAAGTCTGAAAGTTGCACACTTTAAATCGAAAGGTACATCAAAATTATTTACGATTTCAAATTATTTACACTGGTGATAATCCCTGTATTGTCTCTCCTCTGACTGGTTAGCACGCAACAAACGCTTTTCACTGTACCTCGGTACATGTAGCAATCAACCAAAACTAAACTACAGCAACTAACTATAAAAATGACTGATAGTCAAATCATGGCTCAGAGCACATTTTCATCATTTTAAAACAATATACTTCAATGGATAGTATTTGGCAAATAAGTTGCCTCATCAGTTAAAACCCATGCGTTTAATTTTACATGTCCTTGCAATGGTACTCTATACTTCCTTCCCTCTTCATAGCCAAGCTGATTGTTCAATGAATGATCATGAAACATGTCCCTTTACTCTGATCGTGGCTAAGTGCACTGAGCTCATGCCCTGAGCTCATGTCCTTATGTGTTATTCTAATAGTTCCTGGACACTAACAGAATGGTGAAATAAAATCTTGAGTTAGTGGCTCATTGGAGGACTTAGTTTCTACAGTTTGCTGAGCTATTAGAACCTTCAAGCAAATTAGCTAACAGGTGGCAAATGCTCCATACAAATATATTACACTGTGTACTTTGGTCCATGTGAAAAAAATAATAACTTTGGAAAAGAATGTTCCAACAAAGGTCAGAATGATTGTGTAGGAAGGAACTGTAGATGCTGGTTTAAATCGAAGATAAACACAAAATGCTGGAGTAACTCAGCGGGACAGGCTGCATCTCTGGCGAGAAGGACTGGGTGATGTTTCGCGTCGAGACCCTTCTGAAGACACACTAGTTCTACATTATTCTACTTTTGTATCTACCCCCTACACACTAGGGACAATTTACAGAGGCCAATGAACCCACAAACCCGCACGTCTTTCAGATGTGAGAGGAAACCGGAGCACCCGGAGGAAACTTATGGCGTCACAGGTGGAAAATTCAAACTGAACACAGACAGCACCCAAGGTCAGGACTTGAACCCGGGTATCTGATGCTGTGAGACAGCACCTCTACCAGCCACTGTGTCACCCTATTATTGGCATTTTTCTGTAATGTAATAAATACTGCTTTGCCAAAGCTTCATCTGTTGCAATAGATTCTCTGAGATCTTCTTTACCTGCATTATTTGTAAGCAAATGTTCATTTGAAATTTAATTTTCCAATCAGCATTTGCAATTTACCTTTGGAATTTTGATTCCTGCTTGCTGCTTGGTTTAGCAGGGTCCCTAAAAGTATTGTCCCATTTGAATTCCTGCTGTTCTGATTGTAGTCAGCTAATAACTTTGCAAAGTTAATAACTTTGTTTCCATAATATTCTCTGCATTTTCCTGGAGCTACATTAAACTGGTACCAAAAATGGTACTAAAATATCAAAATCAATTTAAAAAAAAAAATCATTTTCACATTATTTGAACAGACTGGAAATTATATACTGTGGCCATGAGCAAGACTGATAAAAGATGTGAGAATCTGAATAACATTAATTCTAAATTTACATACATTTAAATTATGATACTAAAAAGTAGTGCAAAAATATAAACAGAATGATGTGTTTCTGAATTTCCATATCATTTATATTGTCTTTCAAAATATATTGCTATTTTTCAATTATTTTCCAGTAAATTAATCAGAAATATTCCTGGTAAATATAGACCTTTCTTTGATAACTTTCAGTGGCGAGAGTGACCAGACTAGTCTCATTGGATCCATATTACATTGCAGCAGTTGTTCTTATGATTGAAATCAAAGACCGTTCTCTGATTAGAGACATACAGTAATTATGCAGCAAAATATGGAATGTGAGTACCAGAATGAGCAACAACTGCTGTTGAATGATGATGTGCACTGCATTTATTGAAAGGAACAGAAATAGTAAGTTTTGGTCTAAATCTTTTTGTTAAAAGGCTTTGAAGAATTCCTGTTCAACGTATATATCTCCAGGATAATAATAAAAACTGAGCCATAAAGTTTCAGTTTTCAAGAAAATCTGCAAGATTTAAATCTTTTGCAGATGCACATGAGTGTAGTTGAGTGGTTTTGGGATACTTTATAATAGAATCCAAAGGGAAAGAAATGATTGCTTCTTCAAAGGTTTTTCCTGATGATCATCTTCTTTTCTGTACTTAAACTGAAGGTGAGCCACCTTTGTAGAGCAGGTGCCTAGGATTTCTACAATAACTTCATTTATTTTTAGTTTACTTATAGCTTTCTCTGAAAATGCTATCTTCAAATACATACTATTTCATGTCACTTTTGCCATTAAGTGTAATTCTTGATATTGAAAATGTGATTTGCATCATCTGATGATATTGGAGCACAACACAAGGGCCTTGACTCACTACAATTTCCCTATGGCCACAACAGATTAACAGGCTCTATGATCTCGCTGGCTCACCACTCTGCACTGCACCACTTGGACAACAAGAAGAATAATAAGATTAAATGAGAACTTACCTTTGAAGTTTGATCTTTATTTTATGAGAAGTTACGTTGAGGTATTACGTGAAGAAGCCTCGTCAGGCGCATGCACGTCATACTTCAAAGCAGCGGCGTGAATTCACTGAAACTACAGTCAAAGTGATATAGTAAGAATCAGAAGACTAGAACTACCAGATGATCTTTGCGATTATGGAGGGAGCGGAGGGCACATAATCCCTCATCATAACGCCTCATAAAATAAAGATCAAACTTCAAACTGGTAAGTTCTCGTTTAATCTTACTATTTTACTTCGGAGTCACGTGAGTGATTCCGTGAAGATTTCAAAGCTCTGTGATTTCATGCCGTAGACTCAGTTCCATACGACACACTGCTTCGGTTGACACAGGATAAACAAAGAATTTATTGAACATTGTTTAAATTATACAATTGTATAATTTAATTTTGTGGCTGATGAGCATCGCTGTTTCAGAGCCTCTGAGACTCTTGGTTACCTCGATATATTTACTCAGGTGCGTAACTACACATAGCCTGAGGTCAATGGAGTATGCTTTAAAGCTTATTTTGGTTCCAGCCGTCCCTGGCCTGCTTTGTTTGATTAAATCATATACATAAAATGTAATATTGTCTACAGAAGAATGCATGCTGTCCAGCCATAGCTTTTGCAATGTCTGGACCCGTTGCGCTGACACTAGCGCCATGAGCATAACCACTTTAAGTGTTAACTTCTGAAAAGATAGAGATGTGATTGGAGCCCATTGCCGAAGCAGTGTGAGGACTATGCTCACATCCCAGATTTCCGTATATCTAGGCTTAGGAGGGTTTTTGTTAAAAAATACCTCTCATGAATCGGGACACTAACGGATGAGAGCCGATCGAATGTTGTCCCGACATTTGCCCTAATCATGAGGACAAAGCACTCTGAGCACTATTAATGGCACTATAACTCAATTGCTCGTCAAAATGCAATGTAGCAAGGAACTCCAATACATCTGGTATGCTTGCAGTATGATAAGATATATCTGACTGTAAGCAAAACATCGCCATGCGTCTGACGCAGTGACGCGCATGCGCCTGGCGGGGCTTCTTCATGGAATCACTCACATGACTCTGAAGTAAAATGTATGTCAGGCTACAACAAATACAACTCAGCATTCAATACCAGCATTCTCTTCACATTTATCAACAAATGTAGTGGATCTGTGGAATTCTTTGCCACAGAAGGTTGTGGAGGCCAAATCAGTGGACATTTTTAAGACAGAGATAGATAGATTCTTGATTAGTATGAGTGTCAGAGGTTATGGGGAGAAGGCAGGAGAATTGGGTTTGGAGGAGACATAGATAGATAGATAGAAACATAGAAACATAGAAACAAAGAAAATAGGTGCAAGAGGAGGCCATTCGCCCTTCGAGCCAGCACCGCCATTCATTGTGATCATGGCTGATTGTCTGCTATCAATAACCTATGCCTGCCTTCTCCCCATATTCCTTAACTCCACTAGCCCCTAGAGCTCTATCCAACTCTCTCTTAAATCCATCCAGTGACTTGGCCTCCACTGCCCTCTGTGGCAGGGAATTCCATAAATTCACAACTCTCTGGGTAAAAAAGTTTTTTCTCACCTCAGTCTTAAATTACCTCCCCTTTATTCTAAAACTGTGGCCCCTGGTTCTGGACTCACCCAACATTGGGAACATTTTACCTGCATCTAACTTGTCCAGTCCTTTTATAATTTTATATGTTTCTATAAGATTCCCCCTCATCCTTCTAAACTCCAGTGAATATAAGCCTAGTCTTTTCAATCTTTCCTCATATGACAGTCCAGCCATCCCAGACCATCAATCTCGTGAACCTACGCTGCACTGCCTCAATCACAGGGATGTCCTTCCACAAATTAGGAGACCAAAACTGTGCACAACAAGATTTTAGTAGTTCTGATGCCATGTTAGAAGATACCGGGAGAGGTAGCCAGTAAAATAAATAGGATTTAAGCAGCATTTAGAGTGAGTAGAGTGGAAAGGAGAGTGTAAAGGTGAAATTCTAGAATTTAGGGTCTGGACAGCTAAAGGCATAACCTTCATTGGTGATTTGAAGAATATAGGATTATACAGGAGGCCAAATTTCACGAAACTTAAATGTTCTCAGAGAATTGTATAGCTGCCAGAGATGGGAGACCGTGGAGAGATTAAAAAGTAAGGATCAGAATTTTAAACGATGTGCAAATCAACCTGGTGTCGATGGCTGTTGAAGAGCCATTGACTGAACTCCAGCATACTGCATACTGCAATCAAGTTGTCTCCATTACCATAAGCATGTTCATGGGTTTGAAATTTAATCCATACCCAGCTGTGCTAAAAATGAATCATCTCAGTTATTTCCATGCCAGACATCTTGATAAAATCTGTAAAAAATGCTTCTGATCACAAAGTTTGCTGCAGGTACTTAACGGAGTGCCTAAGCGTTGGTCCTATCTAGTGCATATGTGAGCTGTTGGATTTTGAATGGTAAATTATTGATAAGCATTTAGCCTCTTTAATTTCAAGGGTGCTTGTAATTCTGCAATTAATTTACTTTGGTTCTCTTTTGACAAGTAACATAATAAGTAACATCCGGCTTTCATTTTATGCCTGCTGGACCTTTCACACTTCATTTATGGCTAACAACTCATTAAGTTCTAAGATAGATTTATCACTTAGTTTAGAGTGTGTGCCATGAAAAGTTAATCACCATGAAGACGCTGGAATTTAGAAGATTGAGGGGTGATCTCATAGAGACTTACAAAATTCTTAAGGGGTTGGACAGGCTAGATGCAGGAAGATTGTTCCCAATGTTGGGGAAGTCCAGGACAAGGGGTCACAGTTTAAGGATAAGGGGGAAGTCTTTTAGGACCGAGATGAGAAAATAGTTTTTCACACAGAGAGTGGTGAATCTGTGGAATTCTCTGCCACAGAAGGTAGTTGAGGCCAGTTCGTTGGCCATAGTTAAGAGGGAGTTGGATGTGGCCCTTGTGGCTGAAGGGATCAGGGGGTATGGAGAGAAGGCAGGTACAGGATACTGAGTTGGATGATCAGCCATGATCATATTGAATGGCGGTGCAGGCTCGAAGGGCCGAAAGGCCTGCTCCTGCACCTAATTTCTATGTTTCTATGTTTCTATGAAGTTCTGACATCACTGAAGGTATAACAGTTTGATAGAGAGCAGGTATTCTTAAAAATGTTTCCCTTTTTTTTGAATAGGAAAAACATGACTTTTGAAAATCAGTCATGATAAATGAGTAGGAAAGAACTGTAGATGCTGGTTTAAATGGAAGGTAGGCACAAAACGCTGGAGTAACTCAGCGGGAGAGGCAGCATCTCTGGAGAGAAGGAATGGGTGACGTTTCTGGTCGAGGAAGAAAGGTCTGTCCCGCTAAGTTACTCCAGCATTTTGTATCTACCTTCATAAGAAATGTGCATATCTTCCTAAATTTGTCTAAGCAATTTTGCTATTATAAAAGTGAAGTAAATACCAGTTTTTACATCATTATTTGTTTAAAGTCAATGTAGTTTCAGATATTATTCTTAACAATATTTGAGGAATTTTGGCTACTTTTTCCAGATAATGGAAGAATCAATAATAAAAATGCTTTTGGTTCAGCTTGCATAGTTCACAGTATACTTTGTTCAACATGGCCACAAAATTATAGATCATAAAAAAAAAATGATGGAGGAACTCAGCAGGTCAGGCAGCATCTGTGGTGGCAAATAGACCCTCAGTGTAGTGATCCAAAACTTTGTCTGCCTATCTCCATCCACAGATGCTGTCAAATCTAAGTAGATTGTTTTTTACTCAAGATTCCAGTATTTGCAGTCAGCTTGTCCAGCAATTTATAGATATTCAGAATAATAAAAAACTCAAAGCTTACAGTTATAAAAACAGATATTATTCAAATAAAACTTTCTGAACAATATTTCTGAGAAAAAATTCATCTTACTCTTCCTTTCCTCTTTGTAACAAATATGTTGTGGTCCGTAAATGGATTCCCTGAAGATCTGAGATTATGCATTCTGTTTCATTTAAAACTTTTTTTTTCATTTTACCAACAAACAAAAAAATATTTCAGCCTGGTAGATTTGAAAGGATTATGTAAAACTAGACCAAGTGCGATCCGTTGGGCCCCGTTCCTCCAAAGCAATATTCCACCAATCACCCATAGCCCCCAACTGCCCAGGCGCGGCAGAGGGGTTCCTGTTGTGACACCAGAGATCCCTGTTGTGACACAAGTCATGGCAACCTTCTCTCAACTGTGTCTCACCATCCCTCTTCCTACCCCTATCCTCTTCAATTCCCCCTCATGCCCCAGCACTCCCCTCCCGCTCCTATTCACTCTCCCTCTACTTTCCCTTCTTCTCCCTCCGCTCCCCCACTCCCTCCCTCACGTCTCCCTCCCTCTCCCTCCCTCTCCTTTCCCCTACCCTCAGTCATTCCCTCCCTCCATTAACCCCTCTCCCCTCCCTACCCCCTCCTTTCTCTCTATCTCCCTGCTCCCCCACCCCCCCCCCCCCCATCCCAATGAAAATTGTGATTTTTTTTTAAAATTGAGTTTTTTTGTGTTTTATTTAAATGAAACCTCCTCCTTCATCCCACACACCCCCCAACAATAGAAATCACATTTTTTTAAATTGTTAAAACAATTTATTTTAATGAAAACCCCCCCATCCTACCACCCCACAATGAAAGTCGCAAAATTTTTTTTTTTAAACTGAGTTTTTTTAGTTTTTTTCAAAAAAAACCTCCCCCTATCCCACCCCCCCACAATGAATATTGCAATATTTTTTTTAATGAAAGCTCCCCCCTATCCCACCCCCATGATTTTTATGTAAATGAGATTCGGGATCCCAATGCGACATCAATGTGAATGAAAACAGAAGAATTTAAATAAAACTGATTTTTTTTAAAGTTATGTAAATGAGATCCGGGATCCTACTGTGACATCATTGTGATGTGATGACTGGCAGGGCAAGTGGAAAAGTGTTTTTTGTAAAGTTAAAAATGTCAATAACTTGTAAATTATAACATCAATCTGAACGACACAGGCTAATAGACTCCCCAGGTGAGTAAGGTGGGCTGAAAAATGTAGCACTATCATGTACCTTCTTGGCGGAAGTAAGGAATCTCGCGCACACACCTACAAACAAACAAACAAACAAGATGAGAGTTTTAGTAATGTATAGATAGGAAAGAAGAGTCTCTACCTGAAACGTCACTCATTCCTTCTCTCCAGACATGCTACCTGTCTTGCTGATATCGATCTTTAGTGAAAACCAGCATCTGCAGTTCCTTCCTAAACATAAAATACAATTCAGTTCCAGCATGAAAATCACTTCCCAGTGAGAAATTACCATAAATCCATCATTATAGTGTTAATGAAAAGTCTGTTGAACATAAATGTGGAAACTGGTTGTAGTAATACTATGTAATAAAACTCTACAGAATATAACAAGCTCATTTGGGTAGTCAAGCAATTGCAATAATTCAGAGCAGAAATACACTGTACAACATATAAATTACATCTCTATCCATGTCTTTGTACTGAAATACACTATAAAATATAATTTCAATCTATTACTTTGTTCTGTAACTAGCTGCACCCCCAAAATGAAAGATATTATAATATTACTGTATTAAGCAATGAAACTTACAAGTATTTATTTCCTGATTCTTTTCCATTAAAACTATTGGCAGAAAAATTGAAATTTGAATTTCTGGCAGTAAAGATTAGTATGCGTGTTAGTAGAAAATTCCAAAGAGGTTGATATATTAACACACATCCTACAACAACACACCATACCCTACTCATCATCCCCCCTGTTCCAAACACATCAAATTCTTCTCAATGGCCTTAGTCATCAATATTCATTACCAAACTGATGTGAAACAGTCGTGGACTAAAAGAGCCTTGGCAAAAGGTTGTGCGCTGTGCTTGCTCATAATTGCATGTGGTCTGGACAGTGAGAAGATGTAATCCAGTATTTTCATCTGCATGGAAAAATAGTATGGGTTGATCTTGTGAGAAATTATCGAGTTTAATCAGCAATTATTTTAGGGACAGCCATAAAAAAAGTACAGGTTGTCCCCAAACTGCAAGAGTTTTATAATTTTTCTGAGGCAAGAGTCATAATATAACTGTGGCTAAAGTGGCATTTTATGGAATAATATGAATAGGGCTGCAGTGGTTTTGAAGGATGCTTATCTGGATTTTTGAGTTAATATACTTTTTGGCTGCAAGATACTTTCCTTGGAGACATTCTGTTTCAAATTTTCTGACACTTCGTCAAACTAACGTCAATGGTTGTGACTCAGTTAATCAAAGGAAATGCCAAGAATACTGCAAATGTTGAGTATGTTTCTGATTGCTTTCAGTGATACTGTGAATTTTGTCTTATGATTGCTCTGTACATTTGCCAGTTTACAGTGCACTCAAAAGGAGAAGATACATTTTTGCATGATATATATTTCCAGCAGTTGAAGGATGGTAGGACTGCTAATTAACAATTTTAGTCTTCCAGACTTTTTTTTTATATGTTTGTTTTCACTCTGAAATCATTTACAAAGCAACAAAGTGTTGGAATTATATCTTGTACTGAATATCATAATGTATATACTTAATATGCGCACAGTGGACAGCTTGATTTTATTTACTCAGAGGGTGGTGGCTGTGTGGAATGAGCTTCCAGCAGAAGTGGTGGAGGCAGGATCGATTTTAACATTTAAGAGTAAAGTGGATAGGTATATGGACGTGAAGGGAATGGAGGGGTATGGTCTGAGTGCAGGTAGATGGGACTAGGGGAAAACAAATGGTCGGCACGGACTGGAAGGGCCGAGAGGGCCTGTTTCCGTGCTGTAATTGTTATATGGTTATATGGTTATTTGTGTATCATAATTTCTCTGACTGTATAGCACATAACAAAAGCTTTTCTCTGTACCTCAATGATAAAATAAACTAATGAAACTAAAGTATTGAGTAACTTAGCAGGTCAGGCCGCATCTCTGGAGAACATGGATAGGTGACATTTCGGGTTGGAACCCTTCTTCAGACCTGAAACATCACCTATCCAGATTCTCCAGGGATGCAGCCTGACCCGCTGATTTACTTCATCACCTCGTGTCCTTCTTTGTAAACCAGCATCTGCAGTTCCTTGTTTTTACAAAGCAACAAATCAGTTTTGCACAACTGTCCTCTTTTTAGACCTGCCCCTGGATGTTTTTGAAGTGAACTACATAAGAGTTGAAGATAGACATAAAAACGGTCTCGATCCAAAACATCACTCATTCCTTCTCTCCAGAGACGCTGCCTGTCCCGCTGAGTTACTCCAGCTTTTTGTATCTATCTTCGGTTTAAACCAGCATCTGCAGTTCCTTCCTACACTACATAAGAGCTACCGGTCTTGAAATGACATTGCAATGCCCAACATTATTGCCCAGGTCAAGAACAAAGATGGCCTGTCTAGCTCTATTCTTTCTCTATTTTAATGTAGTTGTAATGGTACAGCTGAGTGGCTTGCTCAGTCATCGCAGAGGATATTTAAGAGTTAGCCACATTGGTGGGTCTAGAGTCACATAAACTCAAATGAGGTAAAGATATCAGATTTCCTCCTCAATGTTGTTTTTTATGACAATTGAGTAATTTACATGGTCATCATTATTGAATTATTGTTTTTCAGATTCCAGCTTAAAAACTGAATTTGAATCCATATGTGCTAAGGTAGGATTTGACCTCTGTCTCTGGATTCTTATTTCACATCTCTGGGTTACGAGCTCTATAATTTAACTACTGTGCCAATTACATCAGCAGAGGGGTCAAAGCAACAAATACATATGTTCTCTAATGTTGCTTTATAGTCACTTGTGTGGCACCTTATTCAAAATCAGCTGTGTCCAAATATACATTAGTTTACCCTCAACTACTCTGCACATTAAAACCACAAAAAAAACAATAGGTTAATTGAACATAATTTCCCTTACATATATCCAGATCATTTTCCCTTCTGGATAAATGCATATCTATCATTCTATCGTATCGTATTGTATTCTTTATTCTTTATTTTCTGTTATTATTATTTTCTTAGTAATTTCCTTCGTAGTATATTCCATCATTTTCGCCACAATGGATGGGAACATTATAGCTGACAACCAATGTGTCCACTATCTCTCAACCACCTCCTTCAGAATCCCTGGATTTAGATCATCTGGATTTGGATTTTCTTTCCTTTCAGTTTCATTAATTTCTTCACTACTATGTTTGTTTTACTAATCCATTCTAATTTGAGTTGCTAATTACTCTTCTGATTTTCCTCCATGAAAACAGACCCAAAGTTTAATTTCTCTTCTGTTTCTTTTGGAGGTGCCACGGCAGGGGCCACTGAGGAGCCAAGGCCGGAGCCTCGCGGGCCGGGCCTCATTGGCCGACGGTGGAGCCTTGCCGGTCGGAGCCTCGCAGGTCGGGGTGGGGCCTCATTAATGGACGAAGCCTGTGGCTATCGGTGCCTGGGTTGGCAAAGCCCACGGTTGGGGCCCGAGTCGGCCGCACGGAAGCATTGGCAGTGTTTTTTTTTTTTTTTTTTTTTTTTTTTTTTTTTTTTTTTTTGTTTTGTTTGTTTATTTTTGTTAGAAGTAAGTACAGTAGTCTGGTACTTAAGTACCTAATACATAATACATAAATACATATTTTCATTCTTGTACAACTTCATATTTTTGGTGCAATAATAAAAGAACAGTGAGAGAAAAGAGAAATAAAGAGTGTCGGAATAGATAGACAAGCAAGTAGAAACAGAAAGTAAAAAAAAATAAAGGACAGAGGTGAGAAGTTAAAAGATTGAAAGAAAAGGAAAAAGTAATAAGAAATGAAAGATTAGGAGAGATCTACCTATCTCATATTTTTGCCCATTCGTCACCCAGTTCTGAACCATTTAATTTCTAAGGTTATGTTATGTTGCACCATATGCTTGTATAAAGTTGATAAACGGAGACCAAATCTTTAAGAATTGGTCTACTTTGCCTAGTAAGAGGAATCTCATTTCTTCAAGATGTAGCGTTTCAGACATATTTGAGATCCACATTTTGAATGTTGGCGTAGGTGCGTTTTTCCAAAATTTAAGTATAAGTTTTTTCGCTGTTATTAGACCATAATTAAGAAAGGCTTCTTGGAATATAGTTAGTTTACTTCCCTCTTCCATTGGCAGTGTTAATGGAGAGGTCGGCGCGGCGATCAATGATGGCGCCGACAGACGGACGAAGATGAACACGTGGAAGTGGGGATGGCATTGCTGGAACAAAGGGTAACCCGATGTACGGGGACTGCCATGAGGGTGGGCGGAGTGGAGAACAGAGCGGGAACCTGCGCAAGAGAGGGGGGGGGGGGCGGAATTTGTAACTTTGTAAGCGTCCATAATGGGTGACTATTTGCATACCTTGGCGAGGTATGGAAGCAACAAATTTCATTGTGACTTGTCACATGTGACAATAAAGTATTCAATTCGATTCAATCCAATTTCTCCCCAATACTAATTCTCCTATGTCAGTCTGTAAGGAGCCGTCATTAAATTTGGATAACAGTTTCCTTTTTACGTTTCTGTAGATGTTCTTACAATTGATTTTCTTGACGTTTCTCAGCAGTCTACATTTCCTTTCCCTGAAAGAAATCTTGGTCCTCCTTTGCTGAATTCTGGGATTTTTCACAATCTCTGTTTCCTTTGTTCAAGCTATATCGTGAATCTTTATAGAGTATTGTGCTATCACCAAGGAACATCACAAACCTATAACATACCACAGCAAATAAATCATACACTTTGGAACAAGATAAACAAAGTTTGTGGTGAATGTTGAAGTAAGTTTCTTAACCCTCAAGGCTTTATTCCACTTCAACAATAATTAAAGGTAGACAAAAATGCTGGAGAAACTCAGCGGGTGAGGCAGCATCTATGGAGCAAAGGAATTGGTGAGGTTTGGGGTCGAGAAGAAGGATCTCAACCCCAAACGTCACCTATTCCTTCGCTCCATAGATGCTGCCTCACCCGCTGAGTTTCTCCAGCATTTTTGTTTACCTTCGATTTTGCCAGCATCTGCAGTTCTTTCTTCAACAATAAAGATTATTTTCAGATTAGTTCAAATGGGTAACTATATACCCTCATAAGATTATTAATTTCATACATTACCTATCAAACTGATTAATGTTACTTTTCACCTTTGCATCTCTGCCAGAATCTCTTGCTGCCTGATAGAATAATCTCCACATCCCAATAACAAGCAGAGGGCTCATTAGACCAGTTGCCCGATTTTTAGGTAATGTATTCAGACTGTGTCTGAAGAAGGGTCCCGACACGAAATATCACCTGTCATTCCCTCCAGAGATGCTGCCTGACCCGTTCACAAAGTACTCGAGCACTTTGAGTTTCACTCATCTGAGATGTGTACATATCTGCACATCTGCATGTGTAACTACAGCAACCACACAAATACTGTACCTAATATTACTTCTATTCTTTCATGGCTTGTGCGGTAGTGTCCAAGACCAGCCTTTATTAATTATTATTACTTGCCCTGGTGAGGCATCATGTGCAAACACTACTGTCTGCATGGCGATGATATTCATAGTGTTGTTATCTAGGGAGCTCCAGGAGTTAGATTCAGCAACGATGAAAGATAAGTGATTTATTTCCGTGTCAGGATAATGTTTGGCATGAAAACAAACTTGCAGGTGGGGGTACCCCCATGCAGCTCCTGTGCAGTAGAAGGAGGAAGGCGTAAGTTTACAATATATTATTAGGGAAATCATGAAATTGTAGATGGGGCCCACGGCAGCCACTCCATACCAGTATGGAGGGAGCAAGAAGAAGGGTCTAGCCCCTAAATGTCACACATTTCTTCTCGCCAGAGATGCTGCCTGTCCCGCTCAGTTACTCCAGCATTTAGTGTCTATCCAGAGAGCAAATACTGTAGTGTTTATCTCATGAGCTGCTATATCCTAAATGAGGCTGAGCTGCCTGTGAGTTCCTCTGGCGACAGGAGTGGAGAAATTCTGTGAAGAATCAAAAGGTGATTGTTTTACCGTAGGAGATTCATCCTTCAATCTGCTCCTTCAAACGCACAATTTGTGCAGTTTTTCCACTTGGGCAGATTATTGATTATTAATTGGTTAGTGGTTATTATCGATTATTAAATCATTCTCGGAGTATATCTTGATTGAATCCTCAATCATTATACACGTCGTAGAGCCGTGGGATATACTCTGTTGAATTCTGATGAGAAGAACACAAGACTTTTCAATCCCAATGATAATTTCAAAATATTGTCCATCCAAATGAGTCTAAGCAGGGCACAAAACAATGGAAGAGCCATATCAAGAAATCTTCAATGATTTTCAAGGAAAGTGGTTGATGGTCGGCATGGACTTGATGGGCCAAACGGCCTATTTCCAGACGGTATCAATAGACAATGGGAGGGGAGATTGCAATCTTCACGCGGTCCGCCCTGTTTCAACAAATGCAATCAAATTTGATCAAATAAAACAACTTGTCCTACAACATTAGGCTGTGCAAGCCATACGCAAGGAGAAGAATAGACAATAGACAATAGGTGCAGGAGTAGGCCATTCGGCCCTTCGAGCCAGCATTGCCATTCACTGTGATCATGGCTCATCATCCACAATCAGTACCCCCGTTTCTGCCTTCTCCCCATATCCCTTGACTCCGCTATCTTTAAGAGCTCTATCTAACTCTCTTGAAAGCATCCAGAGAATTGGCCTCCACTGCCTTTTGAGGCAGAGAATTCCAGATTCACAACTCTTTGGGTGAATACATTTTTCCTCAAATTCGTTCTAAATGGCCAACCCCTTATTCTTAAACTGTGGCCCCGTGTTCTGGACTCCCACAACATCGGGAACATGTTTCCTGCCTCTAGCGTGTCCAATCCCTTAATAATCTTATATGTTTCAATAAGATTCCCTCTCATCCTAAATTCCAGTGTATACAAGCTCAGTCGCTCCATTCTTGCAACATATGACAGACCCGCCATCCCGGGAATTAACCTCCCTTAATAGCAAGAATGTCCTTCCTCAAATTTGGAGACCTTTCATTCAAGGAGAACAACAAGAGGAAAGAAAACTGTTCTGCAACAGAAAGATGCAAAGTTTTGGAGAATAAGCAGCCAGTTTCTTATTGTGGGGAATGCAGGTTAATAAATATAGAAATCTTTATTTTAATTCAAGTTAAGGAATATTTGAACAGATGACACAGACCATGTGATTGATGGGATATTTTATTCCGAATGGAAAGTGATTTAAATTGCAGTAAATTTTGCTGGGGATTAGAAAGGAAATGTACCAGAGATACTCAAAACAGATGGAAATAATTCCTAACTTGATACCACTGACTCCAAATGTACTGAACACAAGAAAACTGAAAGTGGGGGGGAATTCATTACTGTGAATATGAATAGGCCTCCATTTATTAAGAATAGAATGGGCGTAGAATGAGAAGAAAGCCATTTGTCTCAATAGGCTTTATCCTTTCATGAAGAGCCTCAGGGTATGTGACAAACGCTTGCCCTTTTTCTTAACTTCCTCAGCGAGTTAACTTAGCATCCAGGAGATGATTCTATAAAATTTCCCCAACCCACCAGGAGCATCCAAACAAAATAATTTAATCTGACCTCACCATCCACATGTCTAGCTGATCCATGGTCTGCTAAAATACTTAATCAGTGGCATTTACATTCAATTTTCAATCAAATTGCTAAACAAGTTCATGTTCAGAGATCGGGTTTCTCCAGGCAAAATCCTGCTGGTACATTTCCTAGCTCAACAGAACAAGGAAATGAAAACACTACACTTGCTTTGCTTGAAGGATATGTGTAGATCCCATGGAATCAACAAAGATTTACAACATATCTGTCTACCGTTCGTGATGACTAAAGCAGGAGAATGCCAACAGGGTTGTAGATATTTGTCCTCATTATTTGTTGCTGGTGGACTGGAAAGGAAGGACAAGGAAATTTATTGTCACATACATCAACTGGTGTAGTGAAATTTGAGTTGACATTACAGCACACCAATAAAATAAACACAACAATATAGAATTTAACATTAAACAAAAAACATCCCCATCCCATCCCCACAGCGGGATCAACGTTTCCCACTGTAATGGAAAGTAGAAAAGTTCAGTGACTTCCTCTATGCTCGCCTCCACAGTTGCCGCTACAGCGGCCCGATATTTCAGGCCCTCTTGCCGGAATAATGGAAGTCCGGCGTCGGAAGAACACTCTCAGCGGCTTGGTGTTCCGAAATGGCCGTTTGCTACCGGAGACCGCAGCTCCCGAGGCCGCGTTGGTCCGAGCTCCAACACTGGCGACCTCGGCAAAAGATCCCAGGCTTCGTGGTGTTTAAAGTCAGCGCCGCTGCGGCTGGAACCTCCGCAGACCACAGCTCCGTGATGTTGAAGTCAGCAGTCCCAGCACTCAGGAGCTCCAACACGGCGACCCTGGTAAGGCAACGCCTGGTCCGCGATGATACCTCAGTGCTGCGCCGCCGCTGAAGCTGCAGCTCGAAGCTCTGGCTGCTCTCTGGCAGGAAAGGCCGCGCCAATCCAGGTGGTAGGCCGCGAGGAGGGGGACGAAGATACGGCTCGGAGGAAGGACGCATCCTCGCCCAGGTAGGGACTGGAGAAAACAGTTTCCCCCTTAACCCCCCCCAACCCCCAACCCCCACATAAAAACACTAACAGGACTCCAGAACAAAACTTTTTAACAAACTAAAAATTAAAAAAAGGTGAAGAACGAACAGCTGCAGATGAGGCTGCCACACTCCATGGCACCACCACTGGAACAAATATGTATGTGGTGTGTGAATTATTATTATTTTGTTTTTTAATCAGCATTGCAATAGTTTGCACACTTTACTTTCTTTTTTTGCAATAATTCCCTGCTGTCAGCTTATTTGTCAGTGTATAAAGCAATTAGCACAGTTCTGGTCACGATAGAGCAAGGATATCTCAGTTCTCGAACGAGTACAGTGAAGTATCAGAAAGATGACAGCAGGGTTGGAGAATTTTTGCTATGCATACAGATGTGCGAGGCAGCAGATATTTCTTTGGAAAAGAGGAGTTTGAGGGAAGGCTTAATTAAAACATGTGATGACAATTGATGTGACAGATGAACAAATACAAATAGAGAAGACAAGAAAGACTGCTAATGCTGGAATCTGGAACAAAAACTGAATGTTGGAAGAACTCAATGGGAGGAGCAGCATCTGTGAAGGCAATTATGTGTATGTTAATATTTTAAGTAAAAACCTCTATCTGGACTCATGCAAATCATTTGATACATGCAAAAGTTATCTTTAATAATTATCTTCCACCATAATGTGAATTTGGGACACAGCAGCTTATTAATTTATGTGTTAACGAAGAAACTGCAGATGTTGGAGAATCGAGGGTTACGCAAAAAGCTGGAGAAACTGAGCGGGTGCAGCAGCATCTAAGGAGCGAAGGAGATAGGCGACGTTTCGGGTCGAGACCCTTCTTCAGAACTGGTCAGGGATCAGGGAAATGAGAGATATAGACGGTGATGTGGAGAGATAAAGAACAATGAATGAAAGATATGCAAAAAAGTATCGATGATAAAGGGAACAAGCCATTGTAAGCTGTTTGTGGTGTGAAAATGAGAAGCTAGTGCGACTAGGGTGGGGGAGGGAGATAGAGATAGAGGGAATGCCAGGGCCCGAGGGCTGAGGGAGAGGTGGGAAGGGGAGGAGACAGCAAGGGTTAACAGAATTGAGAAAATTCAATGTTCAAGCCCAAAGGATGCAGACTCCCCAAGCGGAATATGAGGTGCTGTTCCTCCAACTTGCGGTGTTGCTCACTCTGGCCGTGGAGGAGGCCCAGGACCGAGAGGTCGGATACGGAATGGAAGGGGGAGTTGAAGTGCTGAGCCACCGGGAGGTCGGGTTGGTTTTTGCGGACCGAGCGGAGGTGTTCGGCGAAACGATCGCCAAGCCTCCGCTTGGTCTCACCGATATAGATCATCTGGCATCTGGAGCAGCGGATGCAGTAGATGAGGTTGGAGGAGGCGCAGGTGAACCTCTGTCAGACCTGGAAGGACTGCTTGGGTCCCTGTAAGGAGTGGAGGGGGGAGGTGAAGGGACAAGTGTTGCAAGGGAAAGTGCCCGGGGAAGGGGTAGAGCGGGAGGGGAGGGAAGAATTGACAAAGGAGTTGCGGAGGGAACGGTCTTTGCGGAAGGCAGACAGGGGGGGAGATGGGAAGATGTGGCGGGTGGAGGGGTCACGTTGCAGGTGGCGAAACTGGCGAAGGACTATCTGTTGTATTTGCCGGCTGCTGGGGTGAAAGGTGAGGACCAGGGGGACTCTGCCCTATTTGCGAGTGGGGGAATGGGGAGAGAGGGCAGTGTTGCGGGGTATGGAGGAGACCCTGGTGCGAGCCTCATCAATAGTGGGGGAGGGGAATCCCCGTTCTCTGAAGAATGAGGCCATTTGTGATGACCTGGTGTGGAACACCTCATCCTGCTCCTTTAAATGTTAAAATTGTTAAAATGTTAATAATTAATTTAGCCTGCTCCTTTAAATGTTCTCGGATACTTCCAACAGGAAAATAGTCTAACTTGATTCCAAATTCAGAGTATCATTGCATTATGTTGCTATCCGTTTCTTAAGTGCAAACTCCCTGGAAAACATTGGCCCCGAGTCAGAAAGGAAACAACTTTTTGACACTTGAAAGTGTGATATCTGGATTATGACTTCTGGAATGTGTTATCTGGCAAGATTTTGAAAATGTTATGTTGCTGAATATTGCTGTCTCCACATTACGAATGCTCGACTTATGGACACCCATATATAAAAATGAGATTCCATATTAATAAATTCAAAAGACCGACTTAGTCTCCAAGCTTGCAGATGACACAATGCTGTGTGGTAGAGTGAGCTGCGATGATGCTGCAGGGTGCCTTGGATAGGTTGGGTGAGTGGGCAGACGCATGGTAGATGCAGTATAACGTGAATAAAAGTACGGTTATCCACTTTGGTGGCAAGAACAGGAAGGCAAATTATTATCTGAATGGTGTCAGATTAGGAAAAGGGGAGGTGCAACGAGACCTGGGTGTCCTTGTGCATCAGTCACTGAAAGTAAGCAAGCAGGTACAGCAGGCGGTGAAAAAAGCTAATGCATGTTGGCCATTGCGAGAGGATTTGAGTTTAGGAGCAAGAAGGTCATATTGCAGTTGTACAGGGCCCTGGTGAGACCATACCAGGAGTATTGTGTGCAGTTTTGATCTCCTAATTTGAGGAAGGACATTCTTGCTATTGAGGTTGTGCAGTGTTGGCTCACCAGGTTAATTCCCGGGATAGCGGGACTGACATATGATGAAAGAATGGGTCGACTGGGCTTGTATTCACTGGAATTTAGAAGGATGAGAGGGATTTTATAGAAACATATAAAACTCTCAAGGGATTGGACAGGCTAGATGCAGGAAAAATGTTCCTCATGTTGGGGGTGTTCAGAACCAGGGGTCACAGTTTAAGAATAAGGGGTAGGCCATTTAAGACTGAGATGAGGAAAAACTTTTTCATCCAAAGAGCGTGAATCTGTGGCATTCTCTGTCACAGATGGCAGTGGAGGCCAATTCACTGGATGTTTTGGAGAGAGAGTTAGGGCCAACGAAATCAAGGGATATGGGGGAAAAAACGAATGGGGTACTGATTTTGAATGATCAGCCATGATCATATTGAATGGTGGAGCTGGTTAGAAGGGCCGAATGGCCTACTCCTGCACATATTTTCTATGTTTCTTTGTTTCTATGTTATGCACGAATATTCATTCCTATGTACATAATTTAAGTTTTCTCTCTCTCAATTCAGTAAATATTCTTTCTCGTCAGCCTTATGTGCTTCTGATGCCTTTCATTACAATACTGTAGAAACATGGTTACCATATTGAGTGATGTTCATGTAATTCAATTCAGTTCAATTTAGTTTATTGTCACATGTTCCGAGGTGCAATGAAAAACATTTTGTTGCCTGCTAACCAGTCAGCAGAAAGACAATACATGATTACAATCAATCCATTTACAGTGTATAGATACATGATAAAGGAATAACTTTAAGTGCAAGGTAACGCCAACAAGGATGTAATATCCGACTTACGGATAAAATTGGCTGATGGAATCTGCTCATTATCTATGGACAGTCTGTATCTGGATTATAGATAATAGATATTTTAAAGCTATTTATTGAGTAGATGTTTAAGTCTGCATCTATCAAAGCACACTTTGTATTCAAATGATTATTTAGTTCCCAAGCAGCTGATCAGAATCAGGAATGGAAAGTATGGTTTTGTTTAAGGGTATTCATGGTTATCAGTATCTGTGGTATGAATATGCAAATCCTAATTCACTTTGTGAATCCAGTCATATAGATATGAATGATTTGGCTGTTGTTATAAAAGTGTTGTGCCAATTCATAATAATGAAAAGATGCCGGTTAAGTTTATGTTTGCAGTCCAGAATTATGCATGCAATGAGGAAGTTTATCTTTTAAAGAAAATATGTTTTTGTTTCTCATTGTGACAAAACTGCTTTTCATCCTATGGGATTGTTCGTTCAGCCATCAAAAGGAGTAGCATGTGTGTAAATAGGAGAAGATTAAGGATAAAAACAGGAAATACTGGAACCACTCAGCTCGTCAGCCAGCATATCTGGGAAGAGATGTAGTTTAGTTTCTGTGGTCAAAGACTTTTCAGATTTTGCTACACCTGCTGGGCTTTTCCAGCTTTTTCTGCTTTTATTTCAGTTTTGCTGTACTTGAAGTCTTTGTTTTACTTTTCAACAGCTGAGGAATTTGCCAAACCCGCTGATGCCATTTACTTACAGGTAAAACCCCTGTCTCACTGTGCGAGTTGGCCCACGAGTGACCCTGAGTTTTCACTCGTGGTGATCACGTAGCGGGAACGTCGGAACTCGCACGAGCAACTTATCGACTCGTGGCGCTAACGGCAGGTACTCGGGAAACTTGTTAACTCGTGAAAAAAATCAAACATGTTTGATTTTTTCCACGAGTCAAATTAACTGTTCAAGTGTAAAATGGAAACATTTTAACTCGTTGCTATAACGTAGTGGCCCCGTGCGTTTATCTTAGTGTCTCGTGAGTGTACCGTGGGAACTTTAATAATCTGTTCTTTTTGCTCGTAAGACTGAACCAAAGATAGACACAAAATGCTGGAGTTTATAACTCAGCGGACAGGCAGCATCTCTGGAGAGAAGGAATAGAGTCGAGATTGTCCCGCAGAGTTACTCCAGCATTTCGTGTCTATCTTCGTGCACTTTCTGTCCCCGTGTGGCTGTCTCAATGAACGGCTTAAAGACCTGGGGTGGTGGGTGGGAGTGTCCACGTGTGATGCTCCATCCACCCCCCCGGGGCCGAGGGAGTGTGGGATTGGGAAGGAACTGCAGATGCTGGTTCACACCCGGAGATATTGACACAAACAATGCTGGAGTAACTCGGCGGGACAGGCAGCATCTCTGGATGGGTGGGCATTTCGGTAAGTCTTAAGAAGGGTCTCGACTCTATTCCTTCTCTCCAGAGATGCTGCCATGTGAGTTGTGTGTGTGTGTCTCTCTCCCTCTCTGTCCTATCTGGTCTGCTGTCGGGTCCCGGTGGCCGCTCAAAGTCACCCGAGCTGCTTGATTCCTCTGAAGTGGTGGCCAGCTGCTGTCTGTCTCTCTCTCCCTCTCTGTCTATCTCTGTGTGTGTGTGTGAGTGTGTGTACTGTCGGGTCCTGGCGGCCGCTCAGTCACCGCGCTGCTTAATTCCTCTGAAGTGGTGGCCAGCTGCTGTCTGTGTGTATCTCTCTATCTCTCTCTGTGTGTGTGTGTGTGTGTGTGTGTGTGTGTGTGTGTGTGTGTGTGTTCTCTCTCTCCCTCTCTGTCTATCTGTGTGTGTGTGTGTGTGTCTGTGTGTCTGTCGGGTGGCGGCCCGCTCAGTCACCCGCGCTGCTTAATTCCTCTGAAGTGGTGGCCAGCTGCTGTCTGTGTGTATCTCTCTCTCTCTCTGTGTGTGTGTGTGTGTGTGTGTTGTGTCTGCTGTCGGGTCCCAACGGCCGCTCAATGTCAGTCACCCGGCTGCTTCCTTTTTTAAAATTATTTAAAATAGAGATCCATTGCAAAAAAGTATTTAAAAACATAAAAAAACAAGAAATGCTTGGTAGAATGCATTTCCCATTGTAGGTCATATCAATAGATGCGGCCGCGCTGAAATAAACTCAGAACCACAGGATGGAGATGTATTTTAACATTGTTGCTTTATTAAACCATACCTTCATTCACGGTTGGCTCAAGAGTAACGGGAGAGGAACTTGCTAACTCGGGAGAGGAACTTGCTAACTCGGGAGAGGAACTTGCAACATCGCAGCAATTACATACCCGTGGGAACTCGGCCACACACTTGATCATACACTTGCAGTCTCGTGGGCAGCCACGAGTCTATCACTCGGGGTACCTCGTGGGTCAACTCGCACAGTGAGACAGGGGCATAAGAATGCACATCATGACAACTTCAAAATATCATTGAATTGCAATCAAATGAAAAAATATTGATAAACCATGAAAACTTTAATAGCGAAGTTGAAGATGGAGTATTCCCATATAGAACATAATACTGTCGAGTACAGAAGCATGCCCTTCAGCCCACAATGTCCGTATCAAAAATGATGCCATGTTAAACTAATCCCTTCTGCCAGCACGTGATCCATATCCTTGCATTCCCTGCATATCCATGTGCCTATCTAAAAGCCTCTAAAATGCCACCTCCACCCTTGGTGACTCTCTAGGCAGAAAACTGCCCCTCTCAACATAAAGCTATGCCACTAGTTTTTGACATTTCCACCCTGGGGAAAAATATACCGAACGTCTATCCTACCAATGCTGCTAATAACTTTATGTACTTCTCTGTTGAAAAGTTACAAAAGTGTTTTGATCTGTGCACATCAGCCAATTGTTGACACTGGTTTTGGCAAGAAAGTCACCCTTCATGGTGGGCAGCAGAGTGGCACAGTCACTGGTACTGTTGCCTCTCGGCTGCACCAATCCCGGTTCGATTCTGACTTCAGGTGCTGTCTCTGTGCAGTTTACATGATCTCCCATGGACCACATGGGCTTGCCCAGGTGACTTTGTCCGGCAGCGGCACACACTTGCTATGAATCTGCAGTCGCCATCTACATGAGGCCTGGCTGTTTGGCCTTCTGGCAGCTTCTGCTCTTAAAGACTATTAACAACTTTTGACTTAATTCTGACAATCAAGATGCATATTAAAAAAAAAATGTTCCTGTAAAATAGGGCAAGTCACGAGCACCCACAGGATCTTTGGGAGTGATCCTTAGGGTCTGCTCTCACAGACTGCTGGTCGACTTCAGAATTGATCCTGACAATCAGATACACATTTAAAAATGTTGAAGTTGACATTGATTTAAATTTCTAGAAATAATTTTTTTAAACCGTTACAAGCTCATTTATTTGCACATACCTTTTTTTAAAAATTAAATAATGTCAGGCATCCCCAAGGTAAAGCCAAGGGGCGCAATGCAAAGTGCTTCTGTCTCCACAGGTCAGTACAGTTGTGCTCAGGTGCAGGTCCCAGTACCTGCCTCATCATTCTGTGTAACAATGCACTGGAAAAGAAGCTGGGATTAGCTGACCTGCAAACAGGACACTGCTGCCAGTTCTTCCTGGAATTTACAGCCTCAGGCAAGTACAATCTACCACAGTGTTTTAAAGAAGGAACTGCAGATGCTGGAGAATCGAGGGTACACAAAAAGCTGGAGAAACTCAGCGGGTGCAGCAGCATCTAAGGAGCGAAGGAGATAGGCGACGTTTCGGGTCGAGACCCTTCTTCAGACTGAAGAAGGGTCTCGACCCAAAACGTCGCCTATCTCCTTCGCTCCTTAGATGCTGCTGCACCCGCTGAGTTTCTCCAGCTTTTTGTGTACCCTACCACAGTGTGTTTGGATGCCTCACCTGCAATTGCTCCTTACACATTTGTACACGTGCACCTAAACTAAATGCAACATCTCTGAGCTTCTTCTTGCTGCGTATGGCGTGCACAGCTTAAAGTTGTAGGACAACTTGTGCTATTTGATCTTATTTGATTGTGCATGCCTGTTTGATTGCATTCGTCAAAACAGGGCGGACCATGTGAAGGTTGCAATCTCCCACCCCAACATCTCTGATTCTGGCATGGGAGTGCCCTGCCTTAATCACTGAATGGTTTAATTGCAGTGGAAATTGGAAAATAATTGTTCCTTTCTTCAAGCACACATTGTTCCCTTGATGTTCTGATAATATAAAGAGTGCAGCATGTGTTTTGCATTTCTATTAGCATGGACCAATGATTGTATGTATTGTAATATATTAGACCAGTTGATGATAGTTGGGGACTTGACAGGGACTTTGTGTTCTGTTAATTTACTTGAAATCGTGTTTGCCTGATCTGACATCTATTCACCCTAGAAATCCATGGTTTCAATGCTGTAAGGGAAGCAGTGGTGAGCAGGAATATGAATTACTCGTGACCTACTATCCTCCATTGTGTCTGTGAACAAATGTTAAGTGGCAAGATTGTTTTGTTTAAAGATAGGCGTGAGCACTGACTATACAATGCATTCGGAAGTATTCAGACCCCTTCACTTTTTCCACATTTTGTTACATTACAGCCTTGTTTAAAAATGGATTAAATTCATTGTTTTTATCATCAATCTACACAATGCTCCATAATAAGAAAGCGAAAACAGGCATTCAGAAATTTTTGGAAAGTAATTAAAAAGAAATAACTGAAATATCATATTTACATAAGTATTCAGATCCTTTACTCAGTACTTTGTTGAGGCACCTTTGGCAGCAATTACAGCCTCAAGTCTTCTTGTGTATGACGCTACACGCTTGGCACACCTGTATTTGGGTAATTTCTCCCATTCTTCTCTGCAGATCCTCTCAAGCTCTGTCAGGTTAGATGGGGAGCGTCGATGCACAGCTATTTTTACGTCCCTCCAGATATATTTGATCGGGTTCAAGTCCGGCCTCTGGCTGGACCACTCAAGGACATTCACAGACTTGTCACGAAGCCACTCCTGTGTTGTCTTGGCTGTGTGCTTAGGGTCGTTGTCCTGTTGGAAGGTGTACCTCTTCCCCAGAATGCTCTGGAGCAGGTTTTCATTAAGGATCTCTCTGTACTTTGCTTTGTTCATCTTTCCCTCGATCCTGACTAGTCTCCCAGTTGCTGCTGCTGAAAACATCCCCACAGCATGATGCTGCCACCACCATGCTTCACCGTAGGTATGGTATTGGCCAGGAGATGAGCGGTGCCTGGTTTTCTCCAGACGTGACGCTTGGCATTCAGGCTAAAGAGTTCAATCTTGTTTAGGTGCCTTTTGGCAAACTCCAAGCGGACTGACATGTGTCTTTTACTGAGGAGTGGCTTCCATCTGGCCACTCTACCATAAAGGCCTGATTGATGGTGTGATGTAAATATAGTTGTAGTTCTGGAAGATTCTCCCATCTCCACAGAGGAACTCTGGAGCGAAGTCAGAGTGACCATCGTGTTCTTGGTCAACTCCCTGACCAAAGCCCTTCTCCCCTGATTGCTCAGTTTGGCCAGGCAGCCAGCTCTATGAAGAGACCTGCTGGTTCCAAAGTTCTTCCATTTAAGAATGACAGAGACCACTGTGCTCTTTGAGACCTGCAATGCTGCAGACATTTTTTATATCCTGCCCCAGATCTGTGTCTCGACACAATCCTGTCTCGGAGGTCTACGGACAATTCCTTCGTCTTCATGGCTTGATTTTTGCACTGTCAACTGTGGGACTTTATACAGTGGCTTGCAAAAGTTTTCATAGCCCTTGAACTTTTCCACATTTTGTCACGTTACAACCACAAACGTAAATGTATTTTATTGGGATTTTATGTGATAGACCAACACAAAGTGGTGCATAATTTTGAAGTGGTAGGAAAACGATACATGGTTTCCAAATTTTATTACAAATAAAAAACTGAAAAGTGTGGCGTGCAAAAGTATTCTGCCCCCCTGAGTCAATACTTTGTAGAACCACCTTTCGCTGCAATTACAGCTGCAAGTCTTTTGGGGTATGTCTCTACCAGCTTTGCACATCTAGAGACTGACATTTTTGCCCATTCTTCCTTGCAAAATAGCTCACGTTCAGTCAGATTGGATGGAGAGCGTCTGTGAACAGCAATTTTCAAGTCTTGCCAGAGATTCTCAATTGGATTTAGGTCTGGATTTGACTGGGCCATTCTACCACATGAATATGCTTTGATCTAAACCATTCCATTGTAGCTCTGGCTGCATGTTTAGGGTCGTTGTCCTGCTGGAAGGTGAACCTCCACCCCAGTCTCAAGTCTTTTGCAGACTCTAACAGATTTTCTTCCAAGATTGCCCTGTATTTGGTTCCATCCATCTTCCCATTAACTCTGACCAGCTTCCCTGTCCCTGCTGAAGAAAAGCATCCCCACAGCATGATGCTGCCACCACCATGTTTCGCAGTGGGGATGGTGTGTTCAGGGTGATGTGCAGTGTTAGTTTTCCGCCACACATAGCGTTTTGCATTTAGGCCAAAAACTTCCATTATGGTTTCATCAGACCAGAGCACCTTCCTCCACATATTTGCTGTGTCCCCCACATGGCTTGTGGCAAACTGTAAATGGGACTTCTTATGGCTTTGTTTCAACAATGGCTTTCTTCTTGCCACTCTTCCATAAAGGCCCGATTTGTGGAGTGCACGACTAATAGTTGTCCTGTGGACAGATTCTCCCACCTGAGCTGTGGATTTCTGCAGCTCCTCCAGAGTTACCATGGGCATCTTGGCTGCTTCTCTGATCAATGCTCTCCTTGCCCGGCCTGTCAGTTTAGGTAGACGGCCATGTCTTGGTAGGTTTGCAGTTGTGCCATACTCTTTCCATTTTCGGATGATGGATTGAACAGTGCTTCATGAGATGTTCAAAGCTTGGGATATATTTTTATAACCTAACCCTGCTTTAAACTTCTCCACCACTTTATCCCTGACCTTTCTGGTGTGTTCCTTGGGCTTCATGATGCTGTTTGTTCACAAATGTTTTCTAACAAACCTCTGAGGTCTTCACAGAACAGCTGTATTTATACTGAGATTAGATTACATACAAGTGGACTCTATGTACTAATTAGGTGACCTCTGAAGGCAATTGGTTGCGCTGGATTTTATTTAGGGGAATCAGAGTAAAGGGGGCTGAATCCTTTTGCACGCCACCCGTTTCAGTTTTTTTAATTGTAAAAAAATTGTACTGGCGAGTAAAAGGAATATTCTCGACCAGTAGGATTTTCTGTTCATAAAACTTATTCAAGAATAGATTACTTTCTGGTAGATGCAAAGCTTATTTCACTTACTTACGAATCCAAATATCATAATATTATAATTTCAGATCATGCGCCATTAACATTTAAAATTAAAATAAATGGTAAAACAGAAAATCTAGGACAATGGAAACTTAACCCACAAAATTTTAAAAAATAAAACCACTCAGGAATATATTATAACTCAGATTAAGATGTTTTTTGAAATAAATGATCAACCAGAAATATCTCGCTCTTTATTATGGGAAACATTTAAAGCATATCTTCGAGGAATTATGATTTCTTCACAAGCATTCCATAATAAAAAGATTCGGAAGGAACAACAGGACTTAGAAAGGGAGATTAAACAATTAGATATACAGAATGCAATAAAATCAGATATAATAATACATAATAAAATTGTAGCATTGAAGTATAAATTAAACAAAATATATACTGATCAAGTTTTAAAATATTACCAACATACTAAACAATTGTTGTTTGAATTTGGAGACAAACCACAAAAACTATTGGCTCGACAATTAAGGAAAATTGAAGCTGAAAAAATTATACATAGGATTAAATCACAAAACGGTGAATTATTAATACAACCCAAGGATATTAATGAAAGATTTATGCAATATTATAAAAATCTGTATACTGGTAAAACGACAGTAAATAAAACAGAAATAGATGCCTTTTTAAATGTATGTAACTTAAAAGAATTAGATTTACAAAATAGAGAACTATTAAATGCCGATATTTCAATAAAAGAAATCCAAGAATCTATTAAATCTTTAAAAAATGGTTTAAAACTCCAGGACCAGATGGTATAGGCTCGGAATTTTATAAAATTTTTCATGACCAAATGGTCCCATATTTAAAATCATTATATGAACAGATATATACACAAGAGAAATTACCAGATACATTGAACGAATCTATTATAACACTTATACCCAAAATAAATAAAGATTTGGATGATCCAGGATCATATAGAGCAATTGCTTTATTAAATACGGATCAAAAAATTTTAACAAAGATCCTTGCACAAAGATTAAGCAAAGTTGTTAACGAATTAATTCATCCTGATCAAACAGGATTTATACCTAAAAGATATTCTTCATATAATCTAAGACGGTTATTTAATATCATATATTCGAAAAGAAGTGATAAAAAAGACTTAGTAGTTATCTCGTTGGATGCAGAAAAAGCTTTTGACCAGGTGGAATGGCCTTATTTATTTTCGGTGATGGAAGCTTTTAAGCTTGGTGATAAGTTTACTACTTGGATTAAATTATTATATGCAAACCCAACAGCTAGAATAATAACAAACCATATGTTATCAACTAAGTTTAGTTTATCTCGAGGTTGTAGACAAGGCTGTCCTTTATCACCATTACTGTTTGCGTTAGCAATCGAACCTCTTGCTCAAAGGGTAAGATTGCACCCGGAAATATATGGATATGATACTAAAGATACTAAGAATAAAATCTCGTTATATGCGGACGATGTATTACTTTATATTACGAAACCGGAAATAAGTATCCGTAATTTGTTAAAACTAATAACGGAATTTGGTTTAATTTCAGGATACAGTATCAATTGGAATAAAAGTGAACTTATGCCAATAACCATGAATAACTTACAGATATTACAACAATTTCCTTTTAAGATAACAAATGAAAATATTAAATATCTTGGTATTTTGTTACAAAAAGATTTGACTCTTTATTTAAGTCTAATTTCCCGTTATTATTGAATAAATTAAATAAAAATATCTTATACTGGAAAAGTTTACCTATCTCAATGTTAGGTAAAATAAACGCGATAAAAATGATTTTCCTCCCACAATTATTATATTTATTTCAATCAATCCCGATATATCTCTCTAAAAATTTTTTTAAAAAAGTAGACTCTATAGTCACTAACTTTATCTGGGATTATAAGAATCATAGAATAAATAAAAAACACTTATGTAAAGCTAAAATAAACGGGGTTTAGCTTTACCAAATTTTATGTTTTATTATTGGGCAGTTAATATTAAAAATATGAATTTCTGGTTAGAAGAAACAGATAATAAACCAAACTGGTTAAAAATGGAAAGAGAAGACTGTTTTTCCATTTGAAATTAGCTCTATAATATTTGCTAATATTAATGTACCTAAGAAAATTTATAGTGAAAATTTGATAATAGAAAGTGGAATACGTATTTGGAAACAAATAAAGAAAACATTAAAACTAAAATTTATACCGCTAGGTCTTACTATTGCCAACAATTTTACGTTTAAACCGTCAACGATGGATAAGGCTTTTATACAATGGAAAAATAAAGGAATTTTAAATATAGGGGATCTTTATAAGGAAAATTCTTTTCTTTCATTTTAAGAATTACAACAAACCTACGGGCTTCATAATAATGAATATTTCAGATACTTACAAATCAGAAACTATATCTCTGCAAATACACAAGAATTCAGAAATAGAAAAGAGTGAAATTTTAGATGAATGCTTGAATAAACATCCAAATACAGAAAAAAATGATATCATACATTTACAATATTTTGTTGGAAAGTGATATTCCATCATCGGAAATACACAGACAGCGTTGGGAAAATGAATTAGGTCAAATAATAAGCCCAGAAATATGGGAAGAAAGCTTACAACACATACATTACTGTTCGTTAAATGCTAAACATGCTCTTATACAGTTTAAAAATTTTACATAGATTACATTATTCTAAATCTAAATTACATAATATATTTCCAAAATTATCACCTATATTGTGATAAATGTCAAATCTTAGAAGCAACTTTGTCACATTCATTTACTAATTGTACGAAGATTGTAGAATATTTGGAATGAAATATTTAAGATAAATCTCGAATGTTATTAATATTACTATGATTCCTGACCCAAAGTTAATCATACTTGGAATACCGGAAACGGAACAAATAATTACAAGGAATCAAAGAACTTTTATCGACTATTCTTTAATAATTGGGAAAAAATTAATATTAAAATTTTGGAAAGGCCCTGTATCCCAACAATTAAAATGTGGAATACAGAAATGACGGAGACACTTCACTTGGAGAGATTGAGACTTGTCCTTATGGACAGGTTAGATCTCTTCAAAGGGATTTGGTCTCCCTACATCAAATATCTACAGGGTCATAATGGTTCGGCGCAGGGACTTGACTGAGGCCTGAATATCTGAATGGATGAAGAAATACATATAATAAATCATGAATGTATCTCCAAGAATGGATTATTTAGTAATATTTTAATCTCCATCAAACTTCTCACATTTTCTTTTCTATTTTCTACTATCTTTCTCTATCTTCTCATCTTTAATTAGGGAAAAAAATATAGAAACATACTATATAAATTTTTAATATGTATACACCTATTATTACTTGTATGAAAAGATTATAGATGTCTTAAATTTGTAATTATATAAAATTGTGCATTTCAACTATATAATAATTTTGAAATACAAAGTTAATAATAATACAAACATTCTTAATATTTTGATAACATTATGAATATCATAGAACTTTGTTTAAAGATTGGGTATTATGTAGTTATATTAGGGGGGATTTGTATTTGGTAATTAGAAGAATATCTATGGTATGAGAAGTGTGAGTATATTGCTTATTTTAGGAATATACTACATACACTCCCAATTATATAAAATAAATAACCAGGAAATGTATAATGGATAACATTACAATTAACATAAACAGTATCAATCGATAATCAATATTATATAATTTTTGTATATTATATAATTTACACTGCCGTATAAGAGTGTACTCGGTATATATTGTTTCTACAATAAAAAAAATTAAAAAAAAAAAAAAAAAAAAAAAAAAAATTGAAAACCATGTATCATTTTCCTTCCACTTCACAATTATGCGCCACTTTGTGTTGGTCTATCACATAAAATCCCAATAAATTACATTTACGTTTGTGGTTGTAACGTGACAAAATGTGGAAAAGTTCAAGGGATATGAAAACTTTTGCAAGCCACTATATAGACAGGTGTGTCCAAATCATGTCCAATCAATTTAAATTACCACTGGTGGACTCCGATTAAGTTGTAAAAACATCTCAAGGATAATTAATGGAAACAGGATGAACCTAAGCTCAATTTTGAGCATTATAGCAAAGGGTCAGAATACTTATGCAAATGTGATATTTCAGTTATTTCTTTTTAATTACTTTGCAAAAATTTCTAAACACCTGTTTTCACTTCTTCATTCTGGGCTATTGTGTGTAGATTGATGATGAAAAAAAATGTTTAACCCATTTTAAAATACGTAACAAAATGTTGAAATAGTGAAGGGGTCTGAATACTTTCTGAATGCACTATAACACTATTGTATATGTAGAGCAAGTACAACGTTTTTGCCCAGTCCTTGTTATAGATATTTTTCTGAGTGAGGTTTATTTTTAAAATAAAAAATGATGTGAAGATATCGGACAAGGAAGAAGAAAAATTTAATTAATATATTGTACCACCATGGTGATATACTGATTAAGGCGTTTTTCTTCCTTGCCTGATACTTTCTGTTCCCTTGGCATCTTTTATTTATTTCAAAAATAAACTCCACTCAAGAACAGGGAGACAGGAACAAGCCCTTGATTTGCTTGAGCATGTTTCACCATTCAGTGTGACCAAGGACAAACTGTGAGCCAACTCCCTGCATTTATCATTTCCTTCAAGTCACTCACAAAAATAAAATATATGCAGGTAGTTAGTCTTGTGCTGTCTCAGTGAAGGGGCTGTCCCACTTGGGCGACCTAATCCGCGAGTTAAGAAGAGTGTCTTTGACCTTCAAGCTCGAGGATACTCGCCGGGAAAGTCTCGAGCTGGATCGACCGTCCGCGTTGAAACCACGAGCTGCATCGACCGACCGCACACACACACACACACACACAAACACATCGTGAACGTTAGGAGGGTCATGGTTGTCGAATACATTAGGAGGGTCATGTGCAAAGTTGCAATTAAATATTAAAGTGGGCGTTAGAAGTCAGCATCTTAATTTTGATTGTTTCCAACTTTGTCTTGAAGCTCTTGATGTTGGGTGCAGTGCGAATGTCATGATGGAGATGATTCCATACGCAAATTGTCTTTGGGTACAGTGAATACCGAAACAGCCTTTACTTGTTGGGATGGTGTTGTATTTGAAAACCCAGATTGCCTGGTCTTTGGTTGTCTGGATGAATTAGTAGATTGAAGATGACTCTTGATGTTGCTTGGAATAAACCCGTGTGCTTCTTTATAGATGGTCGTCAGGCGTAATTTGTTCCTACGGTCTTGAAGAGTTTCCCACTCTAGATCAGCAAGGATTTTAGTGACATTGGACTCCCTGCTGTAATCACCAACTGTAAACCTTGCAACTCTATTTTGAATTATTTTTTAACTTGTCCCCATCTGTTTTGTGTTGTGGATCGTAGACCAAGTGGAGCAATCCTCAAGTTTGGGTCTTATCAGAGTCTTATAGACTATAGACCTGGTTCTGTTGTTGCAATAATAAATATTCCACTTCAGCAATCCCAGCATTCCGTTAGCCTTGGTGGTTTGTTGATGTGAGTAGACCATTTCAAATCCCCAGGTATGGATGATGTTTCACCTCTTCCAAGGTGGAGTGCCCCATCTTGTACTTCATGGTAACCGGGTTCCTCCTGGGGGTAGTTCAGTTCAGTTTTATTTGTCATATGTAGGTTAACACAGGGTCAACGGTCAAACAATGAAATGTGTTTGACAAGACAATGGGTCACCTCAGCAATGATATTACAAGGATACAAATAAGATAAAATTAGATAAGATAAAAGTGACATTGGTAGGTAAAAGACAATAATAAATAATCAATATATATGATGCGTTTATGAGTTCAGAAGCCTGATGGCTTGATGGTAAAAACTGTTCTTAAGTCTGGTGGTACGTGCAGCCATGCTCCTGTATTGTCTGCCTGACGGTAACAAGGAGAACAGTCTGCATGCTGGTTGGCTGTGATCCTTGATGATGCTGTGTGAATACTGTAACTCTCATTCTGAAGCACTTAGAAGAATTGAAAGACCTGCCAATCTCCTTCCCATTTGACTAAAGCATCAAGGTCTTGTTGGAGTCTCTCCAAATCCTCCATGGATTGTATTCTATTATAGAGAATACAATCATCCGCAAAGAGTCTAACATTTGGGTGGACCTTCAAAAGCAGATCATTGACATATGCCAACATAGTAGTGGTCCCAGAATTGTACCCTAGGGAACCCCAGATGAAACTTTAGCTCTGTTGGAAGAAACACCCTCCAACACAACTTGTTGGTGGCGGTTTATAAGGAAAGACTCAATCCACTTCAATGCATTGTTTCTAATTCCCATGAGGCAAAGTATCATCAAGAGACGTCAGTGGGGCACGGAATCAAACGCCTTACTGAAGTCCATGATAATCAGATCAGCCTGGCCTTTACCATCCAAAATCTTTGCAATGTCGTCAACAAGAGCAGATAATTGAATGTCACAGGAACGTTTCTTGCCGAAACTGTGTTGCACGACGACTAAGATGTGATGTTGGTCAAAATGATTCATGATACGATGACGGTTGGTTCCACACCAGGGCATCCGAGATGTCCTCATTCTTTAGGGAATGGGGGTTCCCCTCTTCGACTATAGATGAGGCTCTCACCAGGGTCTCTTTTATATCCCGTAGCTCCACTCTTACTCCCCACCACCTCCCCCCCCCCCCCACTCATAACAAGGGCAGTCCCTCATGTCCTCACCTTCCACCCTATCAGCCATCATATACAACAGATAATCCTCCTGCATTTTCGCCACCTCCAACGGGAACCCACGACTGGCCACATCTCCTCGCCTTTCGGCTTTCCGCAGAGACTGCTCCCTCTATAACTCCCTGGTCAATTTGTCCCTTCCCACCAAAACCTTCCCCTGGCAACCCTGAGGAAATGCTACACTTGTCGCTTTACCTCCCCCCTTGACTCCATCCAAGGACCTAAGTAGTCCTTCCAGGTGGGGCAGAGGTTCACCTGCACCTCCTCCAACCTCATCTATTGCATCCACTGCTCTAGGTGTCAACTGCTCTACGTCGGTGAGACCAAGCTCAAGCTTGGCGATCGCTTCGCCCAACACCTCCGCACAGTCTGATCTCCCGGTGGCTCAGCACTTCAACTCCTCCTCCCATTCCGAATCCGACCTTTCTGTCCTGGGCCTCCTCCATGGCCAGAGTGAGTCCCACCGAAAATTGGAGGAGCAGCTCCTCATATTTCGCTTGTGTAGTTTACACCCCAGTGATATGAACATTGACTTCTCCAATTTCAGGTGGTCCTTGCTTTCTCCCTCCTTGCCCTCCCCTTCCTAGCTCTCCAAAGCCCACTGTCTCTGCCCCTTCCATTCTTCTTCCCCCCCCCCCCCCCCCCCCACCCCCACATCAGTGTGAAGAAGGGTCTCGACCCGAAACATCACCTATTCCTTCACTCCATTGATGCTGCCTCACCCGCTGAGTTTCTCCAGCATTTTTGTCTACCTTTGATTTTTCCAGCATCTGCAGTTGTTTCTTAAACATGATATGATGATGCAGGATATGTTCCAAAATCTTACATGGAATTGATGTCAACGAAACTGGTCTATAGTTTCCGGGGCTACTTCTATCACCTTTCATGTAAAGCGGAGCTATGTTAGCATCACGCCAAGCATCCGGTAAACAGCCAGAATTAAATGACTTCTGAAAAATCTTAGTTAACACTGGAGCAATTGAGGAGGCACATTCTTTCAGGATATTCACAGGAATAGCTTCAGGACCCAAAGCTTTATTTGGATTCACATCTTGCAATAGCTTCTCAACACCCTGTTTGTTGATAACAATATTTGTCATGCCAGGAATTTCCAGACTCAGGCATTACAGGAAAAAAATATTTGTATCTTCTTTGGTAAAAACTGAACAAAATTGGTCGTTGAACACGTTTGCCTTGTATTCAGCAAAGCAAACTCAGATGACGACAATGTTGTGACACAAAACACCTCTGGCCGTTTCGACTTGATGAAATTCCAGAACGGTTTGGTGTTGTTACTCTCTAAACTCCCACCGATGATATCATGGATATATTCAATAGACAATAGACAATAGGTGCAGGAGTACACCATTTGGCCCTTTGAACCAGCACTGCCATTCAATGTGATCATGACTGATCATCCACAATCAGTACCGTTCTTGCCTTGTTGCCATATCCTGGGATGTCAGGACTGACTCGCTATCTTTTCTTAAGACAGGCCCTATCTAGCTCTCTCTTGAAAGTATCCAGAGAACTGGCCTCCATCGCTCTCTGAGGCAGAGAATTCCACAGACTAACAACTCACTGTGTGAAAAAGTGTTTCCTCATCTCCATTTTAAATGGATTACCCCTTATTCTTAAACCGTGGCCCCTGGTTCTGGACTCCCCCAACATCAGGGACATGTTTCCTGCCTCTAGCCTGTCCAAACCCTTAATAATCTTATATGTTTCAATAAGATCCCCTCTCATCCTTGCAAATTCCAGAGTATACAAGCCTAGCCCCTCCATTCTCTCAGCGCATGACTGTCCCGCCATGCCGGGAATTAACGTTGTGAACCTACGCTCTACTCCCTCAATAGCAAGAATGTCCTTCTTCAAATTTGGAGATGGAAACTGCACACAATACTCCCGGTGTGGTCTCACTAGGGTCCTGTAGAACTGTAGAAGGACATCTTTTCGCCTCTTGTTATGAAGGCCAACATGCCATTCGCTTTCTTCACTGCCTGTTGTACCTGCATGCTTACTTTCATTGACTGATGAACAAGGACCCTCAGATCTCATTGTACTTCCCCTTTTCCCAACTTGACACCATTTAGATAATAATCTGCCTTCCTGTTTTTGCTACCAAAGTGGATAACCTCACATTTATCCACATTAAACTGCATCTGCCAGGCATCTGCCCTCTCACCCAACCTGTCTTGGCTACTCCTTCTTGGCTTTCCTAATTTTCCTGTCTGTGCGACTGCAATGCTGTTTGAAAATATCCCAGTATGAATGTTGAATTGTCTAATTTTAGGTAACTTCTACGTACACTCCCCTCACCCCGACCATCGTTTTCCCCCTTTCTCCATTAAAAGTTGGTTAGCCAGTTCCACAGTTCACAACTATGTATCCCTCTTGGGATCACATCGTCCCTAGCTAACAATTGGTCTATCTGGGAACTACCCTGCCTGAGGGTATCTGTTGCCAGCCCTGATTTATCCTGTTCTCCCCCCCACCCCCCGCCCCCCAACTACCCGAATTACCATCAGTCTGAAGAAGGGTCACAACTCAAAACATCACCTATCCTTTTTCTCCAGAAATGCTGCCTGGCACGCTGGGTTACCCCAGTATTTTGTATCTATCCCTGCGGGATGGGTTGTCTGTCATATAACCAATGGCTACCTGTTGTGAAAAGCACCTGATTTTTACTGCCAATGTGGGAAAATCAAAATCTACCCTATCTTGAGGCACCAGAACCTCTGTCAGTATTTTCATTACTTCTTGGAGAAGAATTCTTTGCTCCTTTATTTTCAACAGCATTTTGGGCCCACAATGGCTGAGGAGACACAGGGCAGCAGATCGAAGACAGGCCCTTCGCTCACCTCCCTGGCGCTGGTAAACTGAACGTCAAATTTTTTTCAGGCTTTTGCTGCTTCACTGATTGGTTTTATTGAACAATGAGCACTCCAGAAGACATACATACAAAAAAAGAAATTATAGGCGCCACGAGTTTTAGGAGTCTGGCATGAGTAATGGAGCGGAGTTTACAGAAGGAGGTCAACAAGCAAATTAAACCATAAACTCCTGTGCTGCCTGGTTTCTACAAGGCAATCACACTTTCCAGGCTGTGAGCAGTACTAGAACGGTTATTCAATGCACAAAACCTTTACAAATTCATGAGCAGATAATTGAACACCACTAGGAGCTAAGTGCAATAGTGTTATTAAAATATGCTAAAGTTAATTCAAAGATATGGTGATGGAAAATGCATGTACACAAGCCAAAAAAAGCTTTTCATTTTCACCAGAGGATTGATTATACCTAATTCCTAATGACTTTCTCCTTGAAAGTTTACTCAGTGTAATTTCGACACCATCAGCAACATTTAATGAACTGCCTAACTGGAGTGTGTTTTGGAAATTAAGCAAAAAATAGGCTTAAGGTTCAGGACAGTTGGATCTCCCCAAGGTTTTGAAATACCGACACAGTTGTTTTTTCCTTCTCTAATATATTTGCTTCAGTTATGTGTATAATCAGCAAATCCAGTTAAGATTAGGTGGTGCATTTGGGTTAGAAGGCCACTGGGGTTTTAATTTGATTCAAATCCAAACTGATGATATGAAACTTTCCCTTTACTTCCAGCAAATTAAGTTTCACTGAAAACAGATTTGGACAATCTTGGTCCAGTTGCTAATGATTAAGAGTTCGCAGAACATTTCTACTGCAATTTGATTTTGCACTAACGTGGTATTTTCATTGAGATACTATAAGACTGGCGTGAAGGAGAAATTGAACTATTAATTTGAACAATGGAGATGCTTCAATGATGCAGATTAATCTTCTTCTTATCGAGTCCACACACAAGATTAGAAGTGGTTCAGCCAGAGCATCTGCATACAATGGTGCCTGTCTTGCGCTTCTTGTGCATGATGGTGGAGAGCTTGGTGAAAACAGGGATGTGACATGAACACTCTTTCCTTGACCCCATGCAGATTATCAGGAGAATGACTGCTTGATGCGAGGGGGGGCAGGGGAGGGGGGGGTGTACTCAAGTGAAGAAAAAACACTTCCCTGGACCTATTTCAGGGTATATATTCTAATGACACAGTGTACTGTTGTACTTTTAAGTGTCAGTATACACTCATTCCCCATAACCATAAGGGACAGATATCCAAAAGCCTTGATACCATTGTGATCCTCTCATTTGTTCCCAGTCCACTCCCCAAATAAACATAAATGTATTAATACTTATAATCAGTGATCAGGTGCGGCTGCCCGTTAGATTAGCAGCTGTAATGTTACATAGCAATGAACTATTTTCTAATTCTAATGCTATTCTAATACTATAACTGCTATTCTAATGGGCAACAGTTGTCTGGAAACTGATCACAATGACCCTGCAAAGACATCCAGCTTGTTTGGTCATTTATTGATGAGTGTAAGAAATGAGAATGTTTTTACCTTTGCATTCTCATTATTTTTCATGTATTTCAAAACTTTCTGATGTGGCTCAAAGCTTTAAAAATGGCACTCCAGCCATACTTATCTAAACATAACTAAAACTCTGATCTTGTTATCTTCCAGTTTTCCTATTTACGCACAAATGGTTCGTGATAGCGGTATGATTTCTCGCCAGTTCACTCACCGTTCTCCTGTACTGCGAGTCCACCAAGTTTTGTTCCGATCGGTTGAATGTCATAAAAGTTAGCTAGGTTTAAAAATCTTAAAAACCGCGTGTGTGCAGATCGATCGCTTCTCCTGCCAGTCAGCGGCGCGCGAATTAGTCTCTTCCCCTGTCACTCCCCGGGACGGTCCGCCCCTTCCTGCAGCATCGCGTCTTTACTGGAGCTGAGGATGGCTGGCGGAGGTTTCCAACCGGACCTGAAACAACCCAGCCCCAAACAGCCCTGCCCCAAGAAGCAGCCCCACCCCAAACAACAGCCCAGCCCCAAGAAGCCCAGCCCCGCCACAAGCAGCAGCCCCGCCACAAGCAGCAGCCGACCCAGACCAGCGTGGGAGACCCAGCCCAGAATCAGAGACCGAGCCCAGCGTTGGCAAACAGAAACTCAGATACGGGTGGAGGAGAACGACCAGCGACCAGCGCCCGCTGTGAGTCCCCATCACACTGCCAATTCCAGCCACTACCCCTCTGGTTCCCCCCTCTCCCGTGATGCCCCCTCTCCCCCATGGCTCTTCCCCTGTCTTTTCCCCGAGCTCACTCTACTCCTGCCCAAACAAATCTCTCCCCCCACAACTCCACCCTGCCCACACATCCCTCTCCCCCCACACCCCCCCCCTACACACACCACCCCCCCACACACACCTCCTCCCACACACCCCCGCACCACCCCCACAACTCCCCCACAACCCCCCCCACCCCCACTTCTCCCCTGCTCACACACTCCTCCTCCCCATAACCCCTCCACCCGCACACTCCTCATTCCTGATACACACACCCCCCTGCCCACGCACACCCCCCTCCCACACACACACACACACCCTCCCCCACTCACCCATCTCTCCTGCCCCCCCCCACATTCCTCCTGCCCACATACACACCTCCCCCCCACCCCACAACCTCCGCCTCACACCCCCCTCCCCCACAAGCCCCATCCCCCACACATCCCCCTCCCTGACACAACACCTCCCCGAACACCACCCCCCACACCACCCTCTCCCCCTGTACACTTCCCCGTCCACACACATCCCTCATCCCCTCCCCTCCCACACATGGAGAGGAGGGGGAGGGAGTACTCGGAGATGAGGGCAATGAGCCGCGCCTGCGCAGTTAGGGGCTATGGGTGAATGGTGTCATTTTGCTTTGGGGGAATGGGTTGCATTGGGGGAACGGGTGAGTGGTGGAATATCGCGTTGGGAATTTGTTGCGTTGGAGGACCAGAGCTCCCGTGTGACCCAACGGGTCCCACTTAGTCTAGTAATTAGTAAAGCTCTGTCCTGGTTACCATTATTTTTGTTCACTATATATTTTAATGTGTAAAACAATTGTAGAGATGGTGCTGCAATGACAGAATGCTGCCATCATTTGAACTCCATTAAATGATATTGACAATATAAGTATAAGCTTTTAACTTTCGGGAAAGAGGGGAGCGAAGGACAGCAAGTAAGAGAACCTTGGATAACCAGAGATTGTGAATTATGTTATGCAAGGTTTAAGAGACACTAGAGAATAGGTGCAGCACCGCCATTCAATGTAATCATGGCTGATCATCCACAATCAATTCCCCGACCCTGCCTTCTCCCCATATTCCCTGACTCCGCTATCTTCAAGAGCCCTATCTAGCTCTCTCTTGAAACTATCCTGAGAACCGGCCTCAAACCGCCCTCTGAGGCAGAGAATTCCACAGACTCACAACTCTCTGTGTGAAAAAGTGTTTCCTCATCTCCGATCTAAATGGCTTCATTGTTCCTGGAAGATCCAGCCCGTTGACTCTGGAGGTCATCCCGGGGTTCCGAGGTACAGTACGGGTCGGGTGATTTCAATCGAGCGTGGAAAAATTTACAGTCCGGGAGATCGCGAAATTGCGAGAGCCTTGAGGTGCTCAAGCAGCTTGTCCGAAATGGCACAGTTTTCTGCCGTTTTTCTGATCCAGGTAAGTTGTTGGAAGTTGTAGTTAAGCCTTTTATGTTCCGGAGCTCTGCAAAAGTCGCCGCAGGCAGGCGCCATCTTGAGTCTTTGTTTAAGAAGGGAAGTAGGGAGAATTTAGGGAATTATAGGCCCGTGAGCCTCGCGTTAGTGGGAGGGAAGTCATTGGAGATGTTTCTTCAGGATAGGATTTACTCCTATTTGGAGGAGAATGCATTAATTAGGTACAGTCAGCATGGTTTTGTACAGGTCAAGTTCAACTAACTCGATCGAGGAGGTAACACAGGTGATCAAAGAGAGGAAGGCAGTGGATAGTTTCTACATGGATTTTAGTTATTTTATATCCAATGAAATTCCTTAATCTATTTGATACATAACTTTGCTAGCTGTTGAGCTATAGTGTACCCAAATCCAGTAATCATCGTGTTCTCTTTAATTCAAGGAAATTTCTCTAAATACTGATCTTCATTTTCTTCTTTCAGCAAGGTTCATACATTGATTGATCAGTGCAGTCTCACAGTCACCGTCTCCTTGACATGGCCCTAAGATCACTCTTTTCTCCAATTTTCTGCCATAGATACTAGAGAATGGAAAACATGTCTGTCATTAAGAATAGGATAGAGAGAAGGAAAGTAGAGGAACTGAGCATCGAGTAAGAAGTAGAAATAATGGACGGAATAAAAAAAAAATATTCATTTAATGGTTTAAGTGATGATTTCTGAATGCAGCAAGAAGATCCAAGAGTGAGATGGATAATCTATTAGTTCTCTTGGTGACATGCAATGAAAGGACATTGCAATGTCAGCAGAATTTCTAACACACATCCCAATTCCATCCAAAGAATCTCTTTAGGTTACCACCAGGCTTACCTTTTTCTCCCAGATTTTTGGCCTTGCATTCATTTCTGCTTTGGACTGTGCAACACGAATAAGTTGGGGGTCAGAAATTTTCTTGAACATTCAAGGATTAAGAATGCACATATATTCAAATGGTGAAATATGCTTGGTGCTGAGGAGACCGTGCCTATCATTTTAATTTTCTATTAAAAATAATTGAAACAAATCCAGTCCGAGTCATACTGCAATCTTTTGTTCCACTTACAATACCCTCCATAATGTTTGGGACAAAGACACATCATTTATTTATTTGCCTCTGTACTCCACAATTACATACACCTGTGAAGCCATGTGTCCCAAACATTATGGTGCCCTGAAATGGGGAGACTATTTATAAACACTGCTGTAATTTCTACATGGTGAAACCAAAATGTATAAAAATGGCCTTTATTAAAATCTGACAATGTGCACTTTAACCACATGTGATATTTTCTATTACAAATCTCAAATTGTGAAGTACAGAGGCAAACAAATAAATGATGGGTCTTTGTCCCAAACATTATGGACGGCACTGTACTAGTCATCTGTGACCGCAGTCGTAAAATATTTTTGTGCAGATAATTTTCAAAGAAAATCAAGAGATACTTAACAACAGTCATTTCAATCTAGTCCAGTTATTGCAAATTGTTAGAAAAACGCTCAAAAAATAATCTGTTTTAAGATCCATATTTGCACTCTATTTACAGATTAGAATAATTTAGTACAATTTAGATTGTTAAGTTGTTTAAATTTAGTAACAATTTAGAATAATAACTTTATAGGTTCTAAGAATATTTTTTTTGTTATTAGTGGATTTAAAATTAATTTAAATGTGACCAACACTCAAGTAAGAATGTAAATTGAGGGTGTGATAAACTTCAGATTGTTGATGAAAGATTCTGAAGACGATAGCCAAGTTTTTACAGTAAGTACAAAACTGCTTCACAAATTCAGAATTAGACATGTATTCAAAACAACATAAAATAAATTGAAACGGAGGAGAGAGAGAAAGAAAGAGAAAACACTGCATTACCACTGACGTTGGTTTATGTACACATTCATGACATTCAACTTTGCTCGGTTTTATTATCTTTTTACTGTGGAGTTTGGAGAAAGACGATGTTCTCTTTCTCCAAACAAAATAGTTGCAATTCCAGCCAAAGTATAAACAACTCCAGGAGTAGCTGAAGATTTGATCTGGTGGAGTGACTAGGTGACACTGCCTTGATGAATCTTCAAAGTTATGGCATTTTGTACTCGTCCATACTTTCGCTATTTATGTCTAGTGTCTGTTTGTGGGCCTTCCCCCCCCCCCCCCCCCCCCCCCCCCCAAATGGATGATGCTGTTCTTTTCTGATAGCTGTAAATTGTTTCAATATTGGGTCAAGATGATACGTTATTGCAAGAAAATGTTTGGTATTTTTGAGGAGTCCTTTAAATGGTCACAGTTGGGGGTCTGTTCTGATAAGCACATTTGGAAACCGAAACAAGTGCAGGAGCAAAAATAAAAACCTGCAGATGATCAAAATCAAAATTAGGAAATGCTAAAAACATCAGCAAGACAAGCGCATTATTAGAGAGTGAAACTGTCAGGGTTTTGGGGCAAGGAATCATCATCATCATCATAACTGCAAAGGTCAGAAAACAAACATGTCTCATGTTGCAGAGAGAGATAAGAATGGGGAGAACAGATGGAATGTCTTGGATAGGGTGCAAACAAACTTGTCAGGGTAACAATTACTATCAACTTACTACTTGGTGAGAGATAAAAAAGATGACAAATTGAAAATATTCCTGCTACAATCACCTCTGCAAAGGTAATCCTGAACCTCCAGCCTCCTGTCATTTTAATAGTAAGATTAAACAAGAACTTACCAAGTTTGAAGGTTGATCTGTATTTTACGAGGAGTCGCGGTGAGGGATTTCGTGAAGACCCCGCCAGCATGCATGTGCGGCATCCTTCAAAGCAGCGGTGTGGAATCACAGAAACAAATCATGACTAAAAATAGTAAGATGAAAAACGTAGAACTTCCTGGTTGACCTTATGATAGAGGGTGGGAGCGGTGGGCACGAAATCCCTCACCGCGACTCCTCGTAAAATACAGATCAACCTTCAAACTTGGTAAGTTCTCGTTTAATCTTACTATTTTACTTCGGAGTCACGTGAGTGACTTTGTAAAGATTTCAAAGCTCTGTGATTTCACGCCCTGGACAACGTCCATGCTTATCACACTGTCGCCAGTCTGATGGAGGAAGGCTGTTAATGGAGTTCAGTCGAAACTGGCTGAAAAATCAACACAATTTATTAATCAAATAAACAACAAATAACCCCTAATTCGGGGACAGACATTCACTGAGCGGTTCCCAGGATAGCTTCTGCGAATGTCGCAGGGGCGACCAGTGGCTTGCTGTAGAACCGTTGAAAGGTTTCTTCACTGGCCCAGCCCGCGGTGGCGAGAATGTGGTCCATGGGCACCTCCATGGCCCTCGCCGCTGATGTGGATGCAGCCCTGGTGGAATGAGACTTAAAAATGTCAGTAGCAACTCCTGCTGCATCCAACACCACCCTGAGCCACCTGGCGATAGTCTGTGTAGTCACCCGATGATGCTGAGGTTTATGACTGATGAGGAGCCCCTGTTCCTTCATCCTGATAACTCCTGTAACTCGGATGTAGTGGTGGAAATGGGTGACTATGCAGAGAGTGGCATCTACAGGGTACTACCGAAATTCCAACTGCAGCCCATGCGCCCCTGGCCTGTGCTGCTTCAATAATTCTTTGACAATGAAATTTATTTGACCAGGGGTGGCCACCATGCTGTCCAGTCGCAGTTTTTGTAACGTCTGGACTCGTTGGGCTGTAGTCAGTGCCATCAGCATCACCACCTTGAGGGTGAGCTGTTTCAGTGGTAGCTCATTCATTGGAGCCCAGCTCCTTAGTAGGGTCAGCACGATCCCCACATCCCACGTTACAGAATATCTGAGTCGCGGAGGGGTGGTGTTGAACACTCCCCTCATTAGTTTAGACACCAGGTGGTTGGAGCTGATACCTATATCCAGGTATGAGGACAGCGCACTCCTGGCGCTGTTAATGGCATTGTAGCTGAGGCCAGCATCGAAATGGAGGCCAGCTAGAAACTCCAGGACATCAGGTATCGTTGCTGAGTTGGAAGACTTGTTGGTCCGGGCACAGAATGCCTCCCACTTTCTGATTTGGGTGAGGTATTGTTTCCGAGTTGATTCTCGGCATGATGCGGCGATAAGGTCTATGGCTCGTGATGAGATGCCTGCCCGGATGAGTGGCCTTTTCAGAACCTGCAGGCCAACAAGTTTAAATGACCATGGCAAGGATGACTAACCCCCGTAATGGGGTGAGTAATCAATTTGGGGTGTTTCCCAATCGCCATCCATGGTTGTTTTAAAATTTTAACGACCATCAGGTACCATGGTTGTGTAGGCCAGTCGGGAATGATCAATATGCCAGTTGCAGAGTCTAATTTAATTTTCTGCAATACCCGACTGATGAGGCAAAATGGGGGAAAAACGTAGCAAAACCATTTCCCCCAATGGATAGAGAACGCATCCATTGCTATTGCCCCAGGGTCTGGTTCCCACGACACATACGTTGGTATCTGATGGTTCAGCCTGGACGCAAATAGGTCAATATCTGGTGTCCCAAAGTGAGCTATAATATCTCCAAAAATTTGGGGGTTCAACATCCACTCGATGTTGTCATTGAAGACTCGTGACCTGGTGTCCGCCACTGTATTAAGCTTCCCAGGCAAATAGGTCGCAGTAATCCAAATATTTCTTTCAATGCACCAGTGCCAAATTGTATTAGCCAATTCATCACAAGATAGCGACCTGATACCACCCATATGATTGATGTAAGCCACCACTGTAGTATTATCTATTTGAAGGCGGACATGTAAATCCCATGAATTAGTACAGTAAGCCCGCAGTCCATGAAATGCCCCCAGCATTTCTATATAGTTTATCCCATGTGACTCCAGGAAGGTAGACTCATGAGAGTTCCATCTGCCACCACAACTGGACATCGTATCAGTTGCTCCCCAGCCTTGTGCGCTTGCGTCAGTTTGTAGCACAACATCAGGGTCGCTCACTATGATGGGTCTATGACACTCTCTAATATTGTCAACCCACCATTGTAGCTCGTTTCTAGCTTCCGGTGGTAACCGAATTGGCCGATCAAAGTGCCCAGCATTTGTTTTTAATGCGGTGATTTTTGATCTTTGTAAATTTCGGTAGTGTAGCGGTCCGAATCGTGCAGCTGGGAATGTAGCTACCAATTTGCCTATAACTTTTGCTGTTTGCCGAATGGTCGGTACCCTGGCGCAAGCAAGATTGTGGCACTCTTCTATTATAGCAGTAGCTTAATTAGTTGGGATGGTAATCTTCATTAAATTGGTGTCTAGGGTGAACCCCAAATAATCCATAACCCGTACCGGGTGCAGTTTTGATTTGTCTGGATGGGTTACAAACCCCAGCTTCTCGAACAGAGCCTTGGTTGCAGCCACTCCTTGAATTGCCAATTGGAGGGTCTGACCCACTATAAGGATATCATCCAAATATGCCATTACTATATAATGTTGTTGTCGGAGAAGAGCCAATATAGGTTTTACCAATTATAAACAGCCTAGGGGCTGTGGTGATTCCATTGGGCAATGCCTTGTATTCCCATAATTGACCCTTCCAGATAAACTTCAGAAATTTCCTGTGAGCCTCAGCGATGGGCACCGTATAGTATGCATCTTTCAAATCGATGCATGCCATAAAGTACCCTGGGTAAAGCATCTGCCTAGCTGTTTCAAAAGTATCCATTTTGAAATGGGTATATTGTACAAAAGTGTTCAACTCAGTTAAGTCTATTATAATCCGACATCCCCCATCTTTTTTAATTCTGGTGAAGATGTTAGACACAAACTCAACAGGTTCATGCTTGGTTTTGCCAATTACCCCTTTTGCTGCTAGCCGTATAATTTCAGCATGTCCTGCCTCCACCTCTTTTTGGGATAGAGTAAAATTCCTATGAGGCGAATGCTGAGTAGGGGGATTTATACCTCCAATAAATTCTATAACATACCCTTGAACACTTTGTAAAATAAACTCATCTGTGGTGACAGTTTCCCATATGTCCAAGAAAGCCCGCAATCGCCCACCTATTCGTGCAGGAGGGGATGCTACGGCGTGAGAGGAACCAGACCCCCTTACCTCCATGGTTAACGGCGGTTCCGTACGTACGGTGTTTTGGGTGGACGTTGTGGAGGTTGACGGGGCGGCGGCCGCATTTTCCATGCAGGCCGCTGTTGGCCTTGCCTTAAAAAAGGTCGTTGTGTTTGTTGAGATGGAGGTAGGTAGGATCTTTGTGCCCTGTCCGGCAGCCGTGGTTTCCAAGTTGTATTAGGCTGTTGCCGGTGATATGGGTGAAGTCTGGCCAACGGAGGTTTCATGAGGCCAGCTGTTTTGGCCTCCTCGTCCAGTTCCTTCACCTGTTTGGACAGGTCTCCGAATAACTGATGCGGCGGTGGAGCGGTTGATGGTCGGCACAACCCCGCGAATTTGGGGTTGAGTGTGGGCTTTATGGAGCTCTTACGCAGGCAGTATATCTCATACTGGGCGTTGCATAGGAGTGCCAGTGCATCTTGCTGTTCACTGGACACATTATCCCCGTCCAAGGTCCTAGCAAACGCCGTTATGCCCATGGAGAGAACCTTTAAGATATGCTGGAGGCGGACATCCTGCATCCTGGTGGCCGTACTCAAGTGTCCCCAGATCTGGGCATTAACCAAGGGCACACTGAGGTCCATGCAGTTTTCGGGCGGGTTTATTTTCTCCAAGGTATCAATGAGAACCTGACTCTGAAGTTGGTGCGTATTCAGGTAATCAATGGTGCCCGCCAATTTGTGGTGCAGAGGTTCACCTGTCTGGGTGGTAGCGGCAAACTTACTCACCACATCCAGCATATCCTCCTCATGCTCTGGCTCAGCGGTCACTGGCTGTCCCGGGTCGTCTTCAAACACAGCAGCTGGGCAATCACTCACGCTTCTGGCTGGAGACGATGAGATGCTGAGTGGGGTCCTCGCACGGCTAGTGGATGCCCGCGAGTCCCGCTCTTCTCGTTCCTGGTCCCGCTGGAGGAGTTGCTCCACAAAGAGCTCCAACCGTTCAATGCGACCGTCCCTGCTATCTGCAGCGGACAAGCCGACTTCCCCAGGCCCTGCGAACTCACTGGGGCTTCCACCATCGGACCACACCCTCTTAGGGTGCTGTCTAGGGTCCAATGGCAGGTTGTCGTGACCTACAGCCCAAGTAGGATCATACGACTCCCGCACGGACTCTCCGCTAGTCTGTCTTCTCCCAGACTGTGGCGGCCCACCTGTCTGATATGAAGGCACGCGAGTTGAATCGGCGCCGGCCCCCAGAACCTGGCTCCCCGAAGTCCGTGCAGGCTTACCTCCACACTTGCCCATCTTTTGGCGTGGAGGCGCATGGTCGGCCGCTCCTAGAGCTGAGCTGACCGACCGCCTACTGCTGCCACCTCCGCCCTTGACCGCAGCCTGACGGGGTGTGTTGTCGGCGGTATCTGCTCCTGCAGGACTACTCGACACAGCAGTGGTATTGCCAGACTGCACTACGGCAGATCTCCCTGGCAGTGGTACGTTTTGCACATTTGCAGGGCTCCCCTGTCGTGCAGCTGTCCCCCGGCCCACCCCATTCACGTCTTCTGGAACTCTGGGAAAGGTTGCTTGTGGAAAGCGAGACCCCTTGCCACGTACCTGTTTTCCCCCTCTTTTCTTGGGGGAAGGGGGCTCGAAGTCTGGATCCGTATCCAGCTCCGGAGCGGTAAACCATTCGGGTGAGTCGGCCGCTAAATCAGCGGGAGCGCCCGACTTCCGCATTCCTGTCCCCACATGCCTCGAAGCTGCCGGTGTTGCTTGCAGCTCCGGGGACAAGGGCCGTTGGCTGGTCGAAGCTCGGCTCCTCGACAGCGTCTCTTTCCTTTTGCCCTTGTCCATCCTGTGGAGTAAAGGTAAGTACTTACCTACCGGCCTTATGAAGGAGCCCGAGGAGAGAGCGCACTCCCCGATATGCCGCGCATGCGTGCTGGCGGGGTCTTCACGAAGTCATTCACGTGACTCCAAAGTAAAATTGACTGGCCCACTACCCTCTGTCCTCTGTCTGTAGTCCCCTACTTTGCTCAAATGATGCCCAGCGTAAACTCACTCTTTTGTTCAACATATTGTAATATTGATTCTAATAATTTTAAATTTCCTTTTTTTTTCTCTTTTCACCAGAGAAATGCTGCTCTTTCAATTAGTTTCATATTTTTCTACTCTGTCATCTAACCGCTGCTTTTTGACGTAATTGCTTGACAACTTTGGTGTTCATCCTACCATCAACATGCCTTTTATCTTCTCCACCCCTTCTCCTTTGCCACATGAAACATGCTTGTTTTCTCACAATTCTACTTCTGATGAAGGGTCATTGAAACAGTGACTGGTCCTCTCATCACCAATACTCAGTGACCGCGTGTGTTTATAGCATTTCCTGTTTTTGTACTTGCTCTTTGTTTCATTAACACCTTTAGTTTTCAGGGACTGCCATGTTGTTAAAGCAAGAAAAGTCTCATGACAATCAATTGATTTTGCTTCCATTTAACGTTCCGTTCTCTTCTCCCCAAGATGAGAATCAATTCACCTTTTGCAATGTCATTTCATTTTCTTGGTCCCTGGATGGAATCAGTCAATACTTATTTGTAGGAGTTGCAAGAAGTCCATTTTGCCAAAGCAAAGAGATGGATTGGAAGACGTCAACATCACCAGGTATGCTTTTCTGACTTTCCTGATGAATAGATGGTAATTAATTACTGAGGTCACTGTAAAAGGTCATAGAATAACTTCACAGATGACATAATACATAATGATTTAATATCACCAAAAAAGCCTGCCTTCTGATGTTGTTTTTTTCCAATCCAACTATTTGCTTTGACAACAGTACTGCTGGCAATTCCAAAGCATTGACGCACTTCGTCTCAGAGTTGAGAAAATTAAATGGCACCACATACAGAAGAAATGTAATATCTCATTAATATCTAACAGACTTTGTTGATAGGAGACACAAGGAACTGACTTTGTTCACAAGCTTTTGGAATGCAATTAACTTCTTTAACATTAATGGGACTGGACTCATTTCAAATTACATAATGTTGACCCTATTGCCTCCATAGAGTATTAACTGATGTGTCAAACGAAAACTCTGAACCAAGCTTTAGTTCAACTTAAACTTGATTAGCACTCAAGTTACTTAAGCTTTCATTGATTTCTAATAGATTCACATTTGATTTAGTCTTCTAGCTTATCACTTCTTACACGTCACAATCTCACAAATTGGATTCAAATATTCAATGTGAACAAATTGGTTCACTTTGTTGAAGGGGAGGTGGAAGGGTAGTTTTCCCTGAACTTTGAATTCAGGGCTCTCTTCCCTGCAATTACCTTCCTGGGATATCACTACTGATGTTTTGGACAACCTTTCTTTTATATTATTTTTCCTTCAATCTTCTCCAGGAAGCCCAATGTTCTTGACTCTGACAAGTTGTCAATCATCCACGCATTTAGTAAATAAATAAAACATTTTCTTTCCTTATCAAGCTAAATACACCTTCTTTAAAATGTTGATGTTTTTATTTATCTTCTTGTCATCTCTTCTCTTTTACACAAAGCCGTTCCCAGATACTGTTATCTTGTTCATGCTGCTTCTCAAGGTCATATCGCATAGCCATAAAAGTGTCCTCGCCTATATTCTTATTGGGTATTGATCATGTGGTATTTTGATCTTATGGATATGTAAAAATCATAATAGGGATGATAGGAATAAATAGGGTGAATGCACAGTCTTTTCCCCAGAGTAGGGGAATCAAGAATTATAGGATACTAGACCAAGTGGGACCCGTTGGGCCCCATCCCCCAACACAATAATCCACCATTCACCCGTGCCCGCAATGCAACCCATTTCTACCACTCACCTGTTCCCCCAATGTAACCCGTTTCCCCAATGCAATAATCCACCAATCATGCGTAGACCCCACGGGAGGCCTGGTCCCCCAACGCAACCTGTTCCCCAACGTAAGATTCCACCACTCACCCATTCCCCCAATGCAACCCGTCCCCCCAATGCAATATTCCATCACTCCCCCATAGCCCCCAACTGTGCAGGTCATTTTAAACTTTTTAAAAAATGCAATTGCACTAAGATTTAATGTGATTTAGGCGCCACCGACAAGGCCATTTTTGTTATCCAAATCTAATCATTAAACCTCGCTGTGCTGGATTAGTCTGGCAGATTCTTCCCCTTTGTTATCCAAATGTAATCATTAAAATATGCTGCGCTGGGTTAGGCTAGCAGATTCTTTCCCTGAAGGGCATTTGCTATGAAGGACCCAGTGTTCTGGGTAGAAACATAGTAGCCGGTTGGACACTGTAACATCATAACTGCCTAACTGCCAATGCAGATTGAAATAAATCTAACTTTTAAATATCAATTTAAAACTTTTAAATCTCCCCCACTACGTCCCTCTCCTTACAACAGAGATCAGCAGCAGAGATCACATTGTGACGTCATTTTCAGTTTTCGAAATCTTCACAGCAGCTTGTGTAAATGAGATCCCATTGTGATTGGACGACTGTGAGATGGTATTGTGGCATCATCACTGGAAGCTGCTAGAAAAGTCTCACTCTCACAGGCAGTTATTATTTTCAAAGTTGGCTTTTTAAAATATCAATAACTTGTGAAATATAACATCAAATGTGAAGAAACTAGATACTAACGACCATGGGAAAAAACTGTAAGATTCTGCAAACAATTTGTGCTACTGTGCACCTGACTCCGGAAGTGGCGGCGCTGCCTGGCAGCTGCGGTTCACCTGCAGTCCGTCTGTTTTCTCTTTTCTTTTGTCTTGTTGTGTATGTTTTCGTTACAATTTTGGTTCATTAGACTGTGTAACAGGGTTTTAGTCTCTCCCTTCGGGGGGATGCGACTTTTCTTGTCGTGCCCCCCGTCACCGTCTCCGTCTGTTCTGAGGCCTAATGGTGGAGCTGCCGACCTCAGAGCTGTGGCAGCGTTCCAGCGTTCCAGCGGCGGCCCGGCTTCAGAGCTGCAGTGCTCCAGCGTTCCAGCGGCAACCCAGCTTCAGAGCTGCGGTGCTCCAGCGGCGTTCCAGCAGTGGCGTTCCAGCAGCGACCCGGCTTCAGAGCTGCGGCGCTCCAACATTCCAGTGGTGACCCGGCTTCAGAGCTGCGGTGCTCCAGCGTTCCAGCGGCGACCCAGCTTCAGAGCTGTGGTGCTCCAGCGTTCCAGCGGCGGACCCTGCGTTAGAGCTGTGGTGGTGTTCCAGCATTCCAGCGACGGCGGCTCGGCCGCGGGCCTAGTGGACGACAACATTGGAGGCCTGGATCGCCTCAGTGCAGAGGGAGAACAAGGAGGGAAGAAGACAAAGACTTTAAAACTTTAGCCTACCACCACAGTGAGGAGGTGCCTGGTGAACTCACTGTGGTGGATGTTAAATATGTGTTTATTGTGTGTTTTGTTTTTTATTATATGTTATGACTGCAAGGCAACGAAATTTCGTTCAGACCAAAAGGTCTGAATGACAATAAAGGATACTTTACCTTACTTTACTTTACTTTACATTTGGCGTAGTTCCTTGATCTCACAGACAGACAAACAAGATGAGACTTTTAGTATTATATAAATAGGATTAAGATGAACATTTTTATAAGAACCTGAGGGTTAATCTTTTCAATCAGAGTCTGATGGGTATCTGAAATGAGACACTAGAGGAAGTAGTTGAGGCAGGCACAATTATAATATTTAAAATACTTTTGGACAAGAACCTTGATAGGAAAGGCATAGATTGATATGAGCCATATGCAGGAAAATGGGATTTGCTGAGGTAAGGTATCTTGGTTGGCATTGATGAGCTGGGCCAAAGGGACTGTATCAATGCTGCATGACTCTATGACTCATTGTGCTCTTTCATCACTGTGCTTTTGTTTTGTGGTCCCAGCATTTGTCTCTCGTGTTCTCTCACTAGCAATGTCCTCCCAGAGTCTGTTGGGATACTTGATATCTTGTTTCCTGCTAAATGATAAAACTGTCACTTTTCCACAATATTGTACTTTAACTGATCAATTCAGATCAATAGAACTTGGACGAAATCGTAAAATATGAACCTAATTTCAACATATGTTAATCTGCCTATGAATTGTGAACATTATCTCATCAACAAGAGAGAAGTCCTGACCTCCCATCTATCTCATTGGTGACATTCAAACTATCTTTAATCGGACTATACCTTGCACTAAATGTTATGCCCTTTATGCTGTAACTGTACACTATGGATAGCTTGATTGTAATTATGTCTAGTCTTTTCGCTGACTGGACAGCATGCAACAACAAAAATTTTCTCTGTACATGTGACAATAATTACTAAACTAAAAAAAATAAAGATAGCACAAAGGGTAGTGGGTGTATGGAACAGGCTGCCAGAGGAGGCAGTTGAGGCTAGGAATATACCAACGTTTAAGAAGCAGACAGGTACATGGATAGGACAGGATTGGTCGACCAAATGGAGGCAGGTGGAAGTAGTGTAGCTGGGGCATGTTAGCCGGTGTGGGCATGTTGGGCCATAGGGCCTGTTTCCACACTGTATCACTCTATGGCTCTTAAACACATTTATTTTGATTCCAGCTACGTCCAAATGCGATTGATGCGAAATAATTATTTAATTCTTGCGTCTAATAAGATGGGGGGGGGGAGGGGGGGTGGAGGGGGTGGGGGGATTTGTGAGAGATGGTTGAAACCCTCCATCAGTTCCTCCAGTAGATTGTTTGTTACTCCAGATTCCAGAACCTGCAAACTCTTGTCTTCATACTGAAATTAAATTGTATACTGTCTCCAAACTCAATAACTGCACACTAAGCCATAATAGAAGTGACAGCAGAAATAGGCCATGTATCCTTAATATCTGCTCCGCTATTCAAGAAGAGAAAGAGTAGTTCTGAATATATCAGAGCTGCCAACTCTCATGCATTGAGCGTGAGAATCATGCATTTCACCAAATTCTCACGCTCTCACACTAATCACAGAATTTTGCACGCTCTGTCGTGAGAAATTCTGAGATCAACGAGATTTTCAAAAATAACATCAACTACAAGGGCCGCGGGTGTAGGAGAGCCGGGGTGGAGGGAGGGATGGAGCGGTGGATGTATGTGCGGACAGGGAGCCGGGGTTGGCGAGTGTTTGTGGGGCTGGCGAGTCGCTCGCTGAAGCTCCAGCCATGGAGCAGTCTCCGTGCAAGAGTCCCGGGCGTTCATCGGAACTTTCAAAAATGCTCCGTGGCCCCTGGTGCAGATGGAGAGCACTGCCAGATGTGAGCGGGGAACTGAGGCTGGTTGTCCGTTATGTCTGGATCCCAATGCTCAGCGCTTCATGTTTCGAAGTTGGTTATTTATGTTATTGATTTGTAATTAGCCTGATTTGTAATTAGTTGACAAACCTTAATTTATTCATCTGGAATATCCAGGAGGATGGGATAAGTGTAATATTAAAATGACATTCAGGGGTTTCAGGCTGTTTGTCACAACATAAGCCCCGATAGCCCATTATTTCCTTCAGTTAAATATTGGGAAGGTAGCACTATTGTCATTTGCCACTCAACTATTATGTTTGTTTATCTCACTGACTATTGCTAAACGCCCCTTCCCCCAAATTCCTTTGACAGGTTGAATAGAAATGTCCCCAATCTCATTGTTTTATTAATTGAACACGTAGATGAACATCCTCAAGGAGTGTAATCAGATAGAAACTGATCCAGATGCGATGTTTATGAGCTTGTTCAAAGAAGGGGCATATTTTTAAAGGAGTGACAGAGATACTTGCAGGGAAATGTGTAAGGTTATTATTTGTCTTTAGTTTTAGCTTGAACCAGGATATCTGAAGATTCAAAGTTTAATATAGTAATTGTGCTGATACTCCAATCAACCACATAATGAATATCATCCATTCCGGAGGTTTTATTTTTCTGATGCCATTTAAACTTCACTTGGATTTCAATCACTTCAATGTAAAATTAATTGGGAATAGGGAGCATTGGAACAAAACTTTGCCCTCGGTACATATTGACTGTAATGTAACAATGTATGCATTTTGGTAGGTGCAATCAAAACAAAATCTTTTTATCTTTGTTGTGTTATGAATAGCACAGAAAATATTATGTACTCTCAAGATCACATTAAATAGAATATTATTGCTTAAATATATAGTTATTGGACTTTGCTTTTCGGAAAAGTCCCAGCTGAGAGGAAGACAGCAAATTACTGAAAATATTGAAGGTGAAAATGACTTCAGGACAGTTTGTTAGGAAAATGAAAGAAATGGTAACAGGATACATACAGCTGAGTGAGTATAATTTTATGGATGAGAAATTGTATTCAACCAATTGATGACTTATTTTACAAAGTAACTAGCTTGTTAGATAACAAGGAAGCCAATGGATGTAGCAAACTTTGTTATACAAAATTTGGTCCATGAAGTGTCCCATAAAATATTACTGCATTAGATATGCACCTGTGGTGTTGAACATAATAGGTTAAGTCCAGGGGGTCCGATATGGGGCTTTATGTTTGGGCCAGATATATTGTCAGTACAGAGGGGCTAGGAGAAAGGCAAAGTGTGCATCCAGAGTCAAGGTCTGGAATGGTATTAGGTGTGCAGTCAAAGCTGGGACAATGGGAGTGTTCAGCACTGGGAACCTAAGCAGGTAAGCAGGGTAGAAAGGGGGGCAGGTGTAAGGCTGGACTCGGGGTCAGAAATGAGAGAAGGTATGCAACTGGAGTCAGGGTCAGGAGCAGTACAAGGTGTGCAGTGAGCCCCAGGTTGGTCAACATGGGCCAAGTGCTTGATTATAATCTGATTTCCATACATTAATACACTAAGATCATTAATGTGCTGCACCTGTTGATCAGAGTCTGACTCTACTAAATATTGCATTCGAGTGTAGGTTAAAATACACCATAGTATGCTCCAGATTGCACAATATCAAGCTGAAAAATGCAAAAGCTCCATACCAATTGGACACACACGCTCAGTCGCTACGCTCCCTCGGGCTTGGTCTCCCATGATTTCTCACTCCCAACTTTCACCCAATGTTGGCAGCCCTGATATATACTTATGTGAAAAGTATTCTTTAACTTACTTTCAGAGAATTGATGTGATTCCAAGGTAAAGAAACTAATAGTCATCACATTCGCCATTAAAATAAGCTGAGAAGAGTGTGAAGACATACATCTGCAGTTCTTTCTTAAACATAAAGTGCTTGAGTAACTCAATGGGTCAGACAGCATCTCTGGAGAACATCATTCAAACCAACATGCAGAGTGCAGCATTGTTTCTGAAGGCAGGCTGGACACATACAACTTATCTTCTCCAAATCCAGTCAGTGCTGGCCTGGCCAGTATTTATTGCCCATCCCAGGCTATTTCAGAGGAGACAAACAGTCAAAGATGTTGGTGAGTCAGGAGTCACATAGGCCAGAACATTTCAGGATGGCAGATTCTCTTCTTGAAGATCATTAATGAAACACTTGTGCTTTACAACGATCTAGTATTTTATTGTCATAATTACCAAGAATTTTAAAGCTTTTTGCAAGAACAGATTTTTCTTATTTTGGCCAAATTTCTCCACATTATAATGCATTGACTGCATTGCAGGCTGTTTCCTTTAGTAACTCATTCCAAATGAAAAAAATTCTAATATCAAATGACAACGTAACCTAAACAGATTATTCTGCTAATTTGGATACCAAAGCCAAGTTTAATGCACCCCTTAGTCAGAGCATGCATTTGCACACTTGCCAGCAGAAAGAGTCACTGTACATCAATCAGCAATTCCTGAACTCAAAAGGAACAAGGCCAACTATAAAACTTCTAGAGCCGGTGGGATTAACTAACACAACACAGGATAAGACTGATTGAGAATAGTGCAACTATCCAATGCCATCAGCTTCAGAATCTTTTGGACCAAAGTGCAACCCATGTATAGAAATCGAAGAGTTAAATTTGGTACATTTGTTACTCTTATCGAAAGAGTAGTAAAGGGTAGTAAATATTTTCATAGTTTCTCTGTAATTTTAACAAATATTACAATGATATTCTAATATCATTCCAATATCCAAATCAGATGGTACTAAATACAATATAAATGTATTAATTTATCCTCTAGTGCAAAAAGCAAATACATTTCAATTCATTTTTCAGAATCAAAAAAACTTTCAAATTTCTGCAGTTTTGATAACATTTACTGTCATCAACTACCTATTTCAATGCAAAATACTCTTCATATCAAACAGTAGAATTTCAGTCTATTTGGACTACAATAACAGCCATTTATACTCCCATACAAATCTTCCACTTCCACTTTAATAGAAAATTAGACCAAGCGTGGACCCATTGGGTCCCATTACCTAAATGCAATATTCCACCAAACTGTGTAGGCGTGACTGCCGCGTTCAAAGTTGTGCCGTTGACGGTGATTGACATGCGAGAGGACCAATCAGCTGATCTCAAGGTTTTACAAACACTCATAATTTTTTTTATTTTTTATTTTTCATCGATAGGAAAATTCCTCGGGGCTGGATCAGCAGAGGAGGACTGTGAGTAATATGAGAAAAATCACAGCAATACAGGTTAGTGTTTTTTCGATCACAACGGCAGCAGACAGTCAGGGTGAGCAGTAGGACATCAAAAACCATAGCCGTGAGCACTGGCACGCCCCAAGGCGATGTCCTAAGCCCCCTGCTGTTTAGTCTGCTTACACACGACTGTACTGCTAGACTCAACAACAACTTCATCAACAAGTTCGCTGATGACACAACAGTGGTGGGTCTCATCAGTGACAATGATGAGTCGGCGTACAGGATGGAGGGGGAGCTGCTCACAGGATGGTGCAAATCCCACAACCTCATTCTCAACATGGAAAAACAAAGGAGATGGTGGTTGACTTCAGGAGGGCGGGAAAACAACGCCTTACACCTCTGCACATCGATGGAGCTGATGTGGAAAGGGTCAGCAGTGTGAAGTTCCTAGGACTCCACCTGTCAGATGACCTGACGTCCACGACCAACACCACAGCACTGGTCAAGAGAGCCCAGCAGCGACTACACCCTCTCCGAAGACTACGGAAAGTAGGTCTCCCCACTGCACACCTACAAACTTTTTATAGGGAAGACAATCGAGAGCACATTAACCTACGGCATCACCTCCTGGTTCGGGAGCTGCAAGGCGTACGAACGGCACCAACTGGACAGGATTGTGAAGACCGCCAGCAGGATTATTGGTGCTCCACTCCCTTTATTGCTGGGCATATATAGGAAGAGATGTATTAGCAGAGCCATCTCCATCATCAAAGACCCATACCACCCATCGCATCACATATTCTCCATCCTGCCATCTGGGAAGAGGTACAGGAGCATCAGCTGGAAAACCAGCAGGATGCTCCTCAGCTTCTTCCCGCAGGCAATTAGACTTATAAACGGACTTTGCCTCCTGCCAAAGTATCGTGCACCAAACACCAACCTGGACACACTGAAGCAGAGCCACTGTCGTGCCACTGCCGATCGGAACTCGTGATATATGTACTTTTATTCTCTATTTCTATTTATTTTTTACCACACACTGAATGGACACTGGTTGAGAAACGCTTTTTCGTCTTCCTCTGGGTATGCAAATACTCAGAAAAATGATAATAAATATATACAATACAAAATCAATATACAGTGCAGACAGGAAGTGGTCAAGATGTGACTTTTAATGATATAGTTATATAGGTTGTGTTGGGTCCGTGTCAGATAGGAGGCCTGGTCTCCTAACACAAGGAATTCCTCCAATGCAATATTCCAGCACACACCCATAGCCCCCATGGGAGGCCTGGTCTCCCAACGCAACCTGTTCCCCAAGGCAATATTCCACCACTCACCCATTTCCTCAATGCAACCCGCTCCCCCAATGCAATATTCCACCACTCACCCAAATTATCTCACCTGCGGAGGGGCTACTCATTTCGCCTTATTCACACTCCCTCATTTTAAACTTTAAAAAAAATGCAATTGCATTTGCTGGGGCTAGCATGATTCATTGTACTGGGATAGCAACATTGTAGTGAACAGCTAATTTCACCTTATTCACCCTCCCTCATTTTAAACTTTTTTTAAAATGCAATTGCAATTGCTAGGGCTAGCGGGACTGGGATAGGAACATTGTAGCGAGCAGGGCTACAATCCCATTCCTCAAATTGCGTTTGTGTAAATTTAAAAATGTTAATAACTTGTAATCTGTAACATCAAGGTGAACAAAACTTGATACACTACACCACAGGACAATGGTGAGAAAGGTTTTGGCGTAATTCAAGGCATAAATCAGTCACACACATGCAGACAGACGGGCAGACTCACTCACACACAAGATGAGAGTTTTAGTAATATACTAGACTAAGTGTGACCCGTTGGGTCCCAGTCACATGGGATGTCTGGTCCCCCAATGCAACCCATTCCCCAACACAATATTCCACTACTCACCTGTTCCCTCAACACGAAATGTTCCCCCAACGCAATAGTCCACCACTCACCCCTAGCCCCTAACTGCGCAGGGGGGTGGGAAGTGGGGCAGGTGGTGGGGTTGTGGGGTGGGAGGGGAGGTGCTGTGTGGGGTGGGATGGGAGATGTAAAAGGGGGAGGAGATGGTGGTGCGGGGGGAGGGGGTTGTGGGCAAAGGGAGTGTGTGGGTGAGGGGAGATGTGGGGGTAGAGGGGTGTGTGGGCGGGGAGGGAGTTATGGGGAGAGGAGTGTGTGGGTGGGGAGGGTGGGAAGGGGGAGTGCGCTCGGAGAAAAGACAGGGGAAGAGCCACGAGTGAGAGGGGGGTATCACGGGGGAGGGGGGGGGGGGAGTGACAGGAAAAAAGATCAATCCGTGCGGTGCTGACTGGCAGGAAAAGAGACTGATCTGCACACGCATGTTTAAGATTTTAAAACCTCACTAAATTTTGCCACATTCAACTGATCGGAATGAAACTTGGTGCACTCGCAGCGCGGGAGAACGGTGAGTGAACTGGCAAATCGTAGCGCTATCGCAAACCGTTTTGCACAAATAGAAAGACCGCCAAACCGGAAGAGAACAAGATCAGAGTTTTAGTTAAGTATAGATAGATAGATACTAGACCAGGTGCAGACCCATTGGGCCAGACCCCCAAGGCAATATTCCACCACTGACCCATAGCCCCCAACTGTGCAGGCGCGGCTGAGGGGTTCCAGTTGTGACGCCAGTGATCTCCGTTGTGACACGTGTCACAGCAACCCTTCCCCAACTGTACCTTGCCATCCCTCTTCCTACCCCTATCCTCCTCCATTCCCCCTCATCTCCCAGCACTACCAACGCCTCCTCTTCACCCTCGCTCTTCTTTCCCCTCTCCTCCTCCCCTCCCCCACTCCCTCCCTCACCTCTCCCTCCCTCCCTCCCTCCCTCCCCCTACCCTCAGTCACTCTCTCCCTCCCTCCATAACCCCTCTCCCTTTGTTAATGAAAACGGAAGAATTTGATTAAAACAGAGTTTTAAAAAATAGCAATTTTTAATGTAAATGAGATTCGGGGTCCCATTGTGACGTCATTGTCGTACGCAGCTGACAGGCAGGGCTAGTGGAAAAGTGGTTTGAAAAGTGATTTTTGTAAAGTTAAAATGTCAATTATTTGTCAAATATAATAGTGAGATTAAACTAGAACTTACCAGTTTGAAGTTTGATCTTTATTTTATGAGGAGTTACGATGAGGGATTATGTGAAGAACCCCATCCAGCCGTTGGTGCATCAATCTTCAAAGCAGCGAAAGTGAAATCACAGGTAATAATGACTGAAGTATAATAGTAAGATAACAGAGACTAGAACTACCAGATGAGATTTATGATGGTTGGTAGCGGAGGGCATGTAATCCCTCATCGTAACTCCTCATAAAATAAAGATCAAACTTCAAACTGGTAAGTTCTTGTTTAATCTTACTATTTTACATCGGAGTCACATGAGTGACTACGTGAAGATTTCAAAGTTCTGTGATTTCATGCCGCAGACCCAAATCCAGCGTTCACACTGCATTGATTGACTCAAAGTCATTAAATAATCAATAATGCATCAATCATAACATTGTCAAATGAATTAACGGTTTATTTACAAACAAAACAATAACAACCCCTTTAACTCAGGCGGAAACTATAACAGAACTCAAAACAGAATCAGCAAACACCCCCAGCCATGTAATCAGCTTATGATAAAATTTTTGGAAGGTCAGCTCACTGGACCATCCTGTGGCCGCGAGGATATGGTCTATAGGCACGTCCATCGCCCTTGCCGCGGAAGTTGATGCCGCCCTGGTGGAATGAGATTTGAATTTATCAGTGTCAATTCCAGCACTTCCCAGAACCTGCTTTAGCCACCTTGAAATTGTTTGCACCGACACCTTATTGTGTGTTTTTTTCTGGCTAATAAATAATGCAGACTCTGTTCCTCATAGGACTCTGGTAGCCTCAATGTAATGAGACAAATGTGATACTACACACAGGCGAGCATCTGTGGGGTATGCTGAAAAAACAATCTTACCTGATGTCATGCCTATTCTACTCTGTTTGAGCAGATCATAGACATAAAAAGTAATGGCATCTGCCGATACCTGCATTCTGTCTAGCCGTAACTTTTGCAATATTTGCACACGTTGGGCTGATACCAACACAATAGGCATGACCACCTTCATGGTTAGTTTGGCTAGAGATAGGCTTGCAACAGGAGTCCACTGGCGAAGAAGCATAAGAACTCTCTCACATTCCAAATACCGGCATACCTTGGTTAGGAGGATTAGAATTGAAAACTCCCTTCATAAATCAAGAAACTAATGGATGTGTCCCTACTGAATGTAACTCTGAACTCATGGGTAAATAAGAAGATAGAGTACTTCTGGCTGTATTAATCGCACTATAGCTTAATTTTTGATCAAAGTAAAGAGTGGACAAAAACTCCAGTATGTCTGGGATGCCTGCAGTTTGATATGAGATATTCTGCTGTAGACAGAATACTTCCCACTTCCTTATCGAGGTGATGTACTGCTTCTGAGTACTATCCCTGCAGGCTGACGTGAGAACATCCACGGTACCATCAGACAGTACTCTCCCCAGGTATGGCCTCCTTAAAATCTGCAAATTAACAGATCAATACGATCATGTAAAGGATGTTGATCACCAGTTACTGGATTTACCAGTAGATTTTTATATTTGGGAATAATCATCCGAGGCTCCCTAGCCATTTTCAATACGAGAGGGAACCATGGTTGTGTAAGCCAATCTGGCACTACCAATACTCCTGAAGCGGAGTCCTGCTTGATTTTTTGCAAGCATTGACTGATGAGACAGAATGGAGGTAATGCATTTACAAACATTCCACCCCAATGCAACGAGAATGCATCCACCGCTGCTGCACCAGGATCTGGTTCCCATGAAACATATCTGGGCAACTGATGGTTTAGTCTAGATGCAAACAAGTCAATATCTGGCATTCCATACTGAGCAACCACTTGATTAAATATGTCCTGATTTCACATCCATTCTATGTTATCATTGAATTGGCGTGACCTAATGTCAGCTACTGTGTTGAATCTACCTGGTAAATATATTGCTGAAAGCCAGATGTTTTGGTCAATGCACCAGCCCCAGATCTGAGTAACCACTCTATCACAAGACTGTGACTTGACTCCACCCATGTGGTTTACATATGCCGCTGCTATAGTGTTGTCAATCTGAACCTGCACATGCAAGTCACTCCTGGCAGAGCAATAATCTTTAAGTCCATACCAGGTTCCCAAAAGCTCTAAATAATTGATCCCTCTTAATTGAAGAAGGGATGTCTCATCAGTATTCCATCTGCCTCCACAACTGGAAAACATATCTGTGCAACCCAACCCAGTGCACTGACATCCGTCTGTAATATTATGGAAGGTGGTTTGACCAAAACCTCCCTGGAGCTTTTTGAGACATTTATGATCCACCATTGAATGTCTGAAATTGCCCCAGCTGACACACCCAACTGTGTCCATATGAGATGGTTTACCATTGGTACTTTTAGTAAACCGCAATTGATAGGGGCTTCATACATTTTAGCCGCCTCATCCATGGCAAATTCTTGCAGCTGATGAGAGAGCATATATTCGATGGCTGATGCCAATTCTTCCCCTAACGGTTCTCCTGCCTCTCTCAGGACTGCAAATTTCTCCGCTAAATTCGGAACAACTCAAGTTCCACTCCCTTGTGGCTCTCCCCAGCGTCAGTAAACTGCTGCACCCTCCTCCTCAAAAGTTGGGTATTCTTGGAGCCCTATTATAGGCGCTGCTAGCACACGCTCTCCACTAGCCTGGCGTGGGCACCACTCCTCCTCACGGAGTTCGTCCCTGTCGAGCATCTTTTGTAATAAGATCTTGACCTGGGGGAGCCATGAGCAAACGGTCTCTCCTTGTGAGGGTAAAACCTCCAGGCCCGACACTGGGTCCACGGGCCTATTTGGTTTTGCAGTAGCCTTACGCCCCACCGGCATGGCTACGCTGCTCACAGGCAGCGGGTCTGGTGTCGCTAGCTCCATTGCTGGCGTCGGACCTGGTGACCTAGGCAGGCATCCGCTAACAATACTATCATGGTCCTCGAACCTTTTCCCTGCGAATCACCTCGCCGACACCTTCTTCACTTTCTGTAACATTTTAACGGTCTACACCCTACCGCTAAAACAGAAAGTGAACGCAAGAAAAGTTTGAAACTTACCTTGTGTTTTAAACTTACCGCTTGGAGGAGCTCTGCTGCTCCAACTGGCCGACTGCACCAATGCGTCTGACATAATGACGCACCAACGGCTGGACGGGGTTCTTCACGTAGTCACTCAAGTGACTCCGAAGTAAAACATCAATCATCTGAATGAAACTTGTTTATTTTACATCTCTGGACAATGTTGAGTAAGGTGGGCCAGAAATTGTTGTGCTATCATGGACCGTTTTGGCAGGGTTTGGAAATATCATGGACACGCACGCACGCAAACAAACAAGATGAGAGTTTTTGTAATATACTAGACCCATTGGGTCCCGTTCCCTCAACGTAATATTCCACCACTCACCCATATTCTCCAACTGCGCAGGCGCGGCTGACGTTTTTAAAGTTTAAAATGGCAATAACTTGTAAAATATGAGATCAATTTGAATGCATCTCATTCTCGATCTTCAGTCCCCTATTTTCCTCCTCCCCCGCACCAACCCTCCTCTGCTTCCTCCCCTTACCCACTCCCTCCCTTTCTTTTCCCCTCCTCTACTCCATTACCTCGCCATCCCACTTCCTACCCCTATCCTCCCCCATTCCCCCTCATCCCCCAGCACTCCCACTTCTTTTCATTCTCCCTCTTCTATCCCCTCTCCTGTCCACCAGGTTCATATGTTTTCCACATTTGTAAACAAGGGTAATGCTGAACTTCTGGTCTTAACATCCTTTGAAGTCGTGCTGGTGCCGCACGTATGCTTGTTCAGAATAGTGACCAGTGGTTAACAGGTATTGCTTTACTTCTCTGTAGTTAACTTAACTTAGTTAAATAACTTAATATGTCATTTAATTAATTGTGTATAAGCTATGCTATAATTAAATGTATGTATGTTTGTTTTTTGTTTTAATGGGGCATGAGCAAAAGAAAGAGGATGTGGAACAGTCACTATATTCCAAATCCATGTTGGGTATTCGTACAGACTGTTCCTGGAGAATGTTATCTAGCGCATGCGTGCCATCCAGGGGCAGTTCAGACAGGGAGTGTCATGAGGAATGTAGAGGCTTTGTCAATAGTCTGTTGCATCGTGTTTATTAAAAATACTTATTATGGAGTTAAACTACGTCGTTATTCACACAGATTTTTGCACCCCACTTCCTCCTTCACCTCCCCCTATCCCACCTCCCCCACTCCTCTCCCTCTATCCCCCCTCCTCCCCCACACACCCTCCTCACCTCTCCCACTTTCCCCTCCGTTTTCCTCCCTTCTCCCTCCTCCCTCTCATTCCCCCAGACTCTCTCCTCAACTCCACAGGATTTTGATGTAAACCACCACCGGCCCCGTTTGCTCCACCACGTCGGCGATTAAGTTGTAGTTGAGGCGGGGGCTGTCGGGGGGGCGGGCTGAGTGGTCTGGAGCTGCGGGAGGGGGATAGTGAGGCCAAAGCTGCGGCCTAGTCCTTGCACAGGTTCCCACTCCTCTCCATCACTGCGAGCCCGAAGCTGCAGCCCCCGGATCCCGCACCAGCTTGAACCCCAGCCCAGAGCCTGGAGTGGTCCTCAGGGCCCAGTCCGTGCCTGTGTCCGCTCCCACGCCAGGCCTCTTAACCTTCCCTCTTCTTTCCCCTCTCCTCCTCCCCGCCCCCATCTCTCCCTCACCTCTCCCTCCCTCCCCTTCCTCTACCCTCAGTCACTCCTTCCCTCCCTCTATAAACCCTCTCCCTCCCTGCTCCCACTCCTCACCTCCCCCTAACCCACCACCCCCCCATTTAAATTTGCGATGTTTTTTAAAAATGAAAGCTTCCCCCTATCCCACCCCCCAACACATAATAGTTTAATGTAAATGAGATTCGGGATCCCATTGTGATGTCATTGTGACGCGGCTGACGGGCAGAGCAAGTGGAAAATTGTTCAAAAGTGGCTTTTTGTAAAGTTTAAAATGTCAATAACTTGCAAAATATAACATATAACATATAAATATAACATTTCCATCCCAGGACAATGGTGAGTACAGTTTTGGTGGAGTTTTGAATCATCACGCACTCATATGCATACAAACAGAGCATATACTAGAACGAGTAATATACTCGAACATGGGACCCGTTGAGGGGGGGGGGGGGGCGGCAGTGGTGGCAGCGGCGGCAGCGGCGGCAGCGGCGGCAACGGTAGCGGCGGCGTCAGGGCTCACCACGGAGATATGCGCCCGCCGGAGCCAATCACCTCCCACAAGGAAAATAGTGCAATTTTTGCAGAGGGCAGGGCGTGGGGGAGGATGGGGTGCGGGGACAGGGTGCGGGGGCAGGGTGCAGGGGGGGGGGGAGGGGGGGGTGTTGAGGGGGGGAGGGGGGTTGTGGGGGGGAGGGGATGTGTGGGTGGAGGAGGGGGTGCAGGTGGAGGGGGGTGTGAGTTTAGGATGGGGAGAAAGCTCGGCGAAAAAAAGGGGGAAGAGCCATGGGGAGAGAGGGTATCACAGCGTAGGGGGGCAGGAGGCAGCGAATGGGACTTGAGGGGAAGGGGCTGGAGCTTGGGGGCAGTGCGATGGTGGTGCAGTGGGCGGCACCAGCAAACAGAGGCTGCAGGCGCAGACCTTGAGCGAGGCCACAGTCAGGTGCGGACCGGAGTGAGGCGACAGGCTGGCGCCAACCCGAGCGAGGCCGCAGACCCACACAAGCGATGCCCACTTTCCCTCCTGTGCCTCCCTACCCCCTTCTCTGCCTCTATCCCCCCCAGTCTCCCTCCTCACCTCCTCCATCGGTTCCCTCAAGGGCAGGCTCTGCTTGCAGGCCTCCGATCCTCTGCGTGGCCTCGGAGCATCAACAGCAGAGGCCATGGGTGGGCGACATTCTGAGCAAGGCTGCGGGCGGGCGAGGACCCGAGCGAGGCCATGTGTGGGCTTGCACCAGAAGGAGGTGGCGGGCTGGCGCCAACCCGAGCGAGGCCACATCTTCAGTGCCACTGGGCCAGGCGGGCCAGCAAAGGTGGGGTGGAGGGTTTCCAGAACATTCCAGCGTGGTGCCCCCCCCCCCCCCACCCCCTCTGTGAAGAATCAGTGGTTTATGAAGTTAAAATTAAGTTAAAGTTAATTAAGTGTATAGAGGACCCGTGGAGGCGTTTGCAAATTAGAACAAAACTTACCCATGGAGCCTTTTTTTTAAAGAAGGAACTGCAGATGCTGGAGAATCGAGGGTACACAAAAAGCTGGAGAAACTCGGCGGGTGCAGCAGCATCTAAGGAGCGAAGGAGATAGGCGACGTTTCGGGTCGAGACCCTTCTTCAGGGCAACGTTTCGGGTCGAGACCCTTCTTCAGGCTACCCATGGAGCCGTTGTTTCCCCGTTGTGAGGCCAAGCAAATACACGTGAAAAGAAAAAAAAAATGGCGATCTGTAAATTGGCAAAGGCCCCAACTACGCAGGCTTGGATACAGGGCCCACTGAGCACGCGTGGGGAGACAGCATAATTTTGTGGCACTGCCGCGTCACCGGCGCCAGTTTCAATTGTGATGTGGCTGACAGGCCTCCCCCAACTTCGCAGGCAAGGCTGGCAAGTGGACGATGTTTTAAGTTAATTTAAGTTTTAAATGTCAATAACTTGTAAAATATAACATCAATCTGAACTTGGCTAATGCACATCACTGGAAAATGTTGAGCAAACAGGGCCTAAAATTGTAGCGCTATCATGTACTGTTTTTGCAGAGTTGTAGGGATGGACAGACAGACAGATAATTACAGCACAAGAACAAATCCACAATATGCAGTGCATTCAGAGAGTGTTCAGACCCCTTCACATTTTCCACATTTTGTTACATTCCAGCCTTACTCTACAACTGATTAAATTATTTTTTTTTATCATCAATCTTTACACAATACCCCATAATAAAAAAGCAAAAACAGGTGTTTAGAAATTGTTGCAAAGTTATTAAAAATAACTGAATTATCACATTTACATAAGCATTCAGACCCGTTACTCAGTATTTTGTTGGGGCACCTTTGGCAGCGATTACAGTCTCGTCTTCTTGGGTATGATGCTACAAGCTTGGCACACCTGTATTTGGGTAATTTCTCCTATTTTTCTCAGCAGATCCTCTGAAGCTTTGTCAGGTTGGACGGGGAGCGTCGATGCACAGCTATTTTCAGGTCCCCCTAGAGATGTTCGATCGTGTACAAGTCCGTGCTCTGGCTGGGGCACACAAGGACAGTCACAGACTTGTCAATAAGCCACCCCTGGGTTGTTGTCCTGTCAGAAGATGAATCTCCACCCCATTCTGAGGTCCAGAACGCTGTGGAGCAGATTTCCTTCAAGGATCTCTCTGAACTGCGCTCCGTTCATCTTTCCCTCGATCCTGACTAGTCTCCCAGTTCCTGCCACTGAAAAACATCCCCACAGCATGATGCTGCCACCACCATGCTTCACCGTAGTCATGGTATTGGCCAGGTGATGAGCGGTGCTGGTTTCCTCCGGACGTGACGCTTGGCATTCAGGCCAAAGAGTTCAACCTTGGTTTCATAAGACCAGAGAATCTAGCTTCTCATGCCATTTGGCAAACTCCATGCAGGCTGTCATGTGCCTTTTACTGAAGTGGCTTCCCTCTGGCCACTCTACCATAAAGGCTTGATTGGTGGACTCAATAGACAATAGACAATACACAATTGACAATAGGTGCAGGAGTAGGACCTTCAAGCCAGCATCGCCATTCAATGTGATCACGGCTGATCATCCACAATCAGTACCCCGTTCCAGCTTTCTCACCATATCCACATCCCCATATCCACATCAGTACCCCATTCCTGCCTTCTCCCCATATCCAAGAGGCCCAGGAGCGGTTGGCGTGGGAGCAGCGACTTCCGAGCTTAAGCTTAAAACCCGAGCGTGGGGCTTTGTTTTTACAGAGGCCCAGGAGCCGTTGGAGCATTTGGCACCCAAATCTGTAACGTTCCAACTCTGCAATGTTCCATTCGCATTTCAAACAAGTGGGCTTGAGGAAGCTGCTGATTGGTGGAAGCGGACTAGAGGAAGCAGTTGATTGGGACTCAGATCCCTGCTGATTTCTTCCAGCACTTTGTATTGTATCCAGGGTAAGGGGGTAGTATGAGTGCAAGGGCAGTTTACTGTTCTCGATGTCAGATGTGGGAGGTCATGGAGTCTGATAGCCTTCCAGACGTCCACATCTGCGCCAGGTGCATCGAGATGGGGCTCCTAAGGGACTGTATTGGGAACCTAGAGCAGCAGCAGCTCGATGACCTCCGTCTGGTCAGGGAGAGCGAAGAGGTCATAGAGAGGAGTTACAGAGAGGTGGTCACTCCAAGACCACGGGTGGCAGACAAGTGGGTCACAGTTAGTGGGTCACAGAGGCAGGAACTAGAGAGTACCCTGGTGGCTGTACACCTTGGCAATAAGTACTCCTGTTTGAGTACTGTTGCAGGGCACAGCCTACCTAGGGGTAGCAACAGCGACCGGGCCTCCTGTACAGAGACCGGCCCTGTTGCTCAGAATGGTAATGAAAAGAAGAGGTGGGCGGTAGCAATAGGGGACTCTATAGTTAGGGGGTCAGATAGGCGATTCTGTGGACACAGTCAGGAGACCCGGATGGTAGTTTGCCTCCCTGGTGCCAGGGTCTGGGATGTGTCTGAACGTGTCCAACATATCCTGAAATGGGAGGGAGAGGAGCCTGAGGTCATTGTACATATAGGTACCAATGACATAGGTCGAAAAAGAGAAGAGGTCCTGAAATTAAAATTTAGGGAGTTAGGAGGAGAGTTAAGGAGAAGGACCGCAAAGGTAACAATCTCAGGATTACTTTCTGTGCCACGCGACAGTGAGAATAGGAATGGAGCAAGGTGGAGGATAAATGCATGGCTGAAGGACTGGTGCAGAGGGCAGGGATTCAAGTTTCTGGATCATTGGGACCTCTTTTGGGGAAGGTATAACCTGTACAAAAAGGATGGGTTGCACTTGAACGCGAGGGGGACCAATATCCTGGTGGGGAAATTTGCAAAGGCTACTGGGGAGACTTTAAACTAGAACGGTTGGGGGGAGGGACGCAAATAGAGAAACCTGGTAGACAGTGTGTGAGGCAGGAGGCAGGGAAGGGAAGCATTCAGACCCAACATGTAGGGGGGAAAGAAGAAAAACATAATAAACGGAGAATAAGAGGTGGTGGGTTTCTTAAATGAGTGATCAGAGAGACGGAGGGGTGTAATATGAGGGTAGAAGCAATAGGTAGCAAGGTGAAAAGTAAAAGTGGCAGGCAGACAAATCCAGGGCAAAAATCAAAAAGGGCCATTTTTCAACATAATTGTATAAGGGGTAAGAGTGTTGTAAAAACAAACCTGTCTTTGTGTCTCAATGCAAGGAGCATTCGTAATAAGGTGGATGAGTTGAATGTGCAGATAGTTATTAATCAATATGATATAGTTGGGATCACGGAGACATGGCTCCAGGGTAACCAAGGCTGGGAGCTGAACATCCAGGGATATTCAATATTCAGGAGGGATAGACAGAAAGGAAAAGGAGGTGGAGTAGCGTTGCTGGTTAGAGAGGAGATTAACGCAATAGAAAGGAAGGACATTAGCTTGGAGGATGTGGAATCTGTGTGGGTAGAGCTGCGAAACACTAAGGGACAGAAAACGCTAGTGGGAGTTGTGTACAGGCCACCTAACAGTAGAGGTGGAGTTGGGGATGGCATCAAACAGGAAATTAGAAATGCATGCAACAAAGGTAAAACAGTTATAATGAGTGACTTCAATCTACATATAGATTGGGTGAATCAAATTGGCAGGGGTGATGAGGAAGAGGATGTCTTGTAATGTACGCGGGATAGTTTTCCAAACCAACATGTAGAGGAACCAACGAGAGAGCAGGCTATTCTAGACTGGGTACTCAGTAATGAGGAAGGGTTAGTTAGTAATCTTGTTGTGCGTGGCCCCTTGGCCAAGAGTGACCATAATATGGTTGAGTTCTTCATTAGGATGGAGAGTGACATAATTAATTCAGAAACAAGGGTTCTGAACTTAAAGAAAGGTAACTTTGAGGGTATGAGACGTGAATTGGCCAAGATAGACTGGTAAGTGATTGTTAAAGGGTTGACGGTGGATGTGCAATGGAAGGCATTTAAAGACTGCATGGAGGAACTACAACAATTGTTCGTCCCAGTTTGGGAAAATAATAAATCTGTGAAGGTAGTGCATCCGTGGATAACAAGGGAAATCAGGGATAGTATCAAAACAAAAGATGAAGCATACAAATTAGCCAGAAAAAAGTAGCCTAGCAGAGGATGGGATGAATTCAAGAGTCCAGCAGAGGAGGACTAAGGGCTTAATTAGGAAAGGGAAAATAGATTATGAAAGGAAATTGGCAGGGAACATAAAAACTGACTGCAAAAGTTTTTATATGTGAAGAGAAAAAGATAAGTTAAAACAAATGTAGGTCACTTGCAGTCAGAAATGGGTGAATTGATCATGGGGAACAAGGACATGGCAGACCAATTGAATAACTACTTTGGTTCTGTCTTCACAAAGGAAGACATAAATAATCTGCCGGAAATAGCAGGGGACCAGTGGTTCAATGAGATGGAGGAACTGAGAGAAATCCAGGTTAGCTGGGAAGTGGTGTTAGGTTAATTGAATGGATTAATTAAATAATCTGCCCTAAATCCCCAGGGCCAGATAGGCTGCATCCCAGAGTACTTAAGGAAGTAGCCCCAGAAATAGTGGATGCATTAGCGATCATTTTTCAAAACTCTTTAGATTCTGGAGTAGTTCCTGAGGATTGGAGGGTAGATAATGTAACCCCACTTTATAAAAAGGTGGGGGGAGAGAGAAAACGGGGAATTACAGGCCAGTTAGTCTAACCTCGGTAGTGGGGAAACTGCTAGAGTCGGTAATTAAAGATGGGATAGCAGCACATTTGGAAAGTGTAAATATGATATTTCAGTTATTTCTTTTATAATTACTTTGCAAACAAATCTAAAAACCTGTTTTCATAGAAACATAGAGAATAGGTGCAGGAGTAGGCCATTCGGCCCTTCGAGCCTGCACCGCCAATCAATATGATCATGGCTGATCATCCAACTCAGTATCCTGTACCTGCCTTCTCTCCACACCCCCTGATCCCTTCATATGAAAGTCCTGCCATCCCAGGAATGAGCCTGGTGAACCTTCTCTGTACTCCCTCTATGGCAAGAATGTCTTTTCTCAGATTTGGAGACCAAAACTGTATACAATACTCCAGGTGTGGCCTCACCAAGACCCTGTACAACTGCAGTAGAACATCCCTGCTCTTATACTCAAATCCTTTTGCTATGAATGCTAACAAACCATTTGCTTTCTTCACTGCCTGCTGCACCTGCATACCTACTTTCAATGACTGGTGTACCATGACACCCAGGTCTCGTTGCATCTCCCCTTTTCCTAATCGGCCACCATTCAGATAATATTCTACTTTCCTGTTTTTGCCACCAAAGTGGATAACCTCACATTTATCTACATTATACTGCATCTGCCATGCATTTGCCCACTCACCCAACCTATCCAAGTCACCTTGCAGCCTCCTAGCATCCTCCTCACAGCGAACACTGCCCCCCAGCTTCGTGTCATCCGCAAACTTGGAGATGTTGCATTCAATTCCCTCATCCAGATCATTAATATATATTGTAAATAGCTGGGGTCCCAGCACTGAGCCTTGCGGTACCCCACTAGTCACTGCCTGCCATTCTGAAAAGGACCCGTTTACTCCTACTCTTTGCTTCCTGTCTGCCAGCCAGTTCTCTATCCACATCAATACTGAACCCCCAATACCGTGTGCTTTTAGTTTGTATACTAATCTCTTTTGTGGGACGTTGTCAAAAGCCTTCTGAAAGTTCAGATATAACACATCCACTGGTTCTTCCTTATCCACTTTACTAGATACATAATCGAAAAATTCTATAAGATTCGTCAGATATAATTTACCTTTCGTAAATGCATGCTGACTTTGTCCAATGATTTCACCACTTTCCAAATGTGCTGCTATCCTATCTTTATCGGCCTTTAATGCATTCAATTTACCTAACACCACTTCCCGACTAACCTGGATTTCACTCAGTTCCTCCATCTCATTTGACCCCCGGTCCCCTGCTATTTCCGGCAGATTATTTATGTCTTCCTTAGTTAAGACGGAACCAAAGTAGTTATTTAATTGGTCTGCCATGTCCTTGTTCCCCATGATCAATTCACCAGTTTCTGACTGCAAGGGACCTACATTTGCTTTAACTAACCTTTTTCTCTTCACATACCTATAAAAACTTTTGCAGTCAGTTTTTATGTTCCCTGCCAGTTTTCTTCCATAATCTATTTTCTCTTTCCTAATTAAGCCCTTTGTCCTCCTCTGCTGGACTCTTGAATTTCTCCCAGTCCTCTGGTAGGCTGCTTTTTCTGGCTAATGTGTATGCTTCATCTTTTGTTTTGATACTATCCCTGATTTTCTTTGCATTACCTTCCATGATTTATTCATTTGACATACTGGGATGAACAATTGTTGTAGTTCATCCATGCAGTCTTTAAATGCCTTCCATTGCATATCCACCATCAACCCTTTAAGAATCACTTGGCCAAATCACGTCTCATACCCTCAAAGTTACCTTTCTTTAAGTTCAGAACCCTTGTTTCTGAATTAACAATGTCACTCTCCATCCTAATGAAGAACTCAACCATATTATGGTCACTCTTGCCCAAGGGGCCACGCACAACAAGGCTGCTAACTAACCCTTCCTCATTACTCAATACCCAGTCTAGAATAGCCTACTCTCTCGTTGGTTCCTCTACATGTTGGTTTAGAAAACGATCCCGCTTACATTCCAAGAAATCCTCTTCCTCAGCACCCCTGCCAATTTAATTCACCCAATCTATATGTAGATTGAAGTTGCCCATTATAACTGTTTTACCTTTGTTGCATGCATTTCTAATTTCCTGTTTGATGCCGTCCCCAACTCCACTACTTCTGTTAGGTGGCCTGTACACAATTCCCACTAGCGTTTTCTGCCCCTTAGTGTTTCGCAGCTCTACCCATATCGATTCCACATCCTCCAAGCTAATGTCCTTCCTTTCTATTGTGTTAATCTCCTCTCTAACCAGCTATGCTACTCCACCTCCTTTTCCTTTCTGTCTATCCCTCCTGAATATTGAATATCCCTGGATGTTCAGCTCCCAGCCTTGGTCACCCTGGAGCCATGTCTCCATAATCCCAACAATATCATATTGATTAATAACAATCTGCACATTCAACTCATCCACCTTATTACGAATGCTCCTTGCATTGAGACTCAAAGCCTTCAGGCTTGTATTTACAACACTCTTGCCCCTTATACAATTATGTTGAAAAGTGGCCCTTTTTGATTTTTGCCCTGGATTTTTCTGCCTGCCACTTTTACTTTTCACCTTGCTACCTATTATCTCATTTTACACCCCCCTGTCTCTCTGCTCATGCTCCCATCCCCCTGCCACATTAGTTTAA
>CM069135.1:53594834-53602334 GCA_035221665.1 Okamejei kenojei | reverse complement strand
GGATAGACTTTCCTCCTTCATTGCTGTGAATAAAAAAAGATGAAAATGATTGTCCACCCTCTCCCCCTTCTCTCTCACAGTCTGTCACCTGTTTTTGGCAGAATTTCTGGCACTTTCTGAGCTGTCCAGCCCACCAGGCCTGAGTGACTGAGCTGCCAGGCCTCAGTGACTGAGCTATCAGCCAAAGATTCCATTCGGCCCACAATGTCCATACTAGTCCTCTGGAAACCAGTCCCTTCAGCCCACAACACCCATCCTAGCGCTCCAGAAACCCCCCCCCCCCCCTCCACTGGCCAGCAATATTGGAATTGGTGGAGAGGTGGAATATTGTCTTGGGGGACCAGCCCTCCTGTGTGAAGCTGGGACCCAACGGGTCTATTCAGTGTAAATAACCCCAGAATTACTGGGCCACTCATATAGGGTGATCCTTTCTAGTGATCCCACATCAGAGCCATGGCCGGCAATTATAGTTTTGTTTGCATTTCAGTACTCTAAGGAAGATTCCCAATCATTTTCAGCCCAATCTTTAGATCATAAACTTATGGCCGGTGCATTGAGAAGGAGCAGATGAATGTGGTGGGAAGTGAAGCATTTTGAATTGCTCCAGCAACCTCTTTAGATACAATAAACGTATGGCCCAGTCTCACGGTGCGCGTACACCCACGAGTGATCCCGAGTGAAAGAAAAAATCAAACTCGTGGTTGTCTACGAGATTCCAAGTTTATGTTCACGAGTTTAAACGATTTCCCACGTGTATGTCTAAATTTGCCGTTTACTTCTCATTTCTGCGATGTACCAAGTTCCACTCCTGAGTTACTCTTGAACCAACAACGACTTCCGACGTGTGGAAAAATCATCACATGGTAAAAATGATGTCATGCAGTTTTATTTTCACTATAAAAAGACCCAGCCTGAAGAACGATCTCGACCCGAAACATCACCTATTTCTTTTCTCCAGAGATGCTGCCTGACCAGCTGAGTTAGTCCATCATTTTGTGTCTATCTTTGGTTTAAAATAATATCTGCAATTCCTTCCTTCAAACATTTAGAGCAGTTTGTTTCAAGAAACAATCCTTCCAAAATTGCATTCAAAAGTCCATTTGGACTGCATTTGTTCAAGGTCTGGCATCAATCATTGAAATGCATAGGCTGTTTTGTGCCAGGAGGAACTGCAGATGCTGGTTTACACCGAAGATAGACACAAAATGCTGGAGTAACTCAACGGGACATGCAGCATTTCTGGAGAGAAGGAATGGGTGACGTTTCTGGTCGAGTCCCTTCTCCAGACGGAAAAAAAGTTTCGACCCTTCTCTCCAGAGATGTTGCCGGCTTGGCTGAGTTACTCCAGCTTTTTGTGTCTAGTAAGATTGTTTTATTCCCTTAATTTATCTCATCAAAACGTTGGTAAACTTCTAACAAAAAGATTAGATAAATTGAACATTAACATTATTTTTTCCCCCAACAGCAAGGTCAGTAGACCAGAGGGATAGCAGTGTGTGTCTCTCTACTCACCCAGTATGTCTGTCAGAGCAGCCGTCCCACCATCGTGACTTAACTGTATAAAAAGCAACGGCCCAAAACATTGCTGATTGGGCAGATCTGCCCCAAAACCACCCATTTCACACTCATCCCAGCCCTGAGAAACAATGTTTTCAGAGCCCTACAGTCACCCCAGCCCGACAGCTCCAGCACAGGCCTGGCTGATGGTAAAGTCATAAATTGGGATCTAACCTGGGCTCTGGCACTGTGGGGCAGCAACTATACCACTGTGCCACTGCACACCTACTTAGTGACATTGAGAAGCAAGAGATTGCAGGTGATGGAATCTTGAACAAATAAATAATAAAATACTGGGAAGACATCCAACATTTTTGTTTGGCAAAAAAAAATATTTATTCATATATCTGGCTGTTATTGACAAGGCCAATGTCCTTGACCGAATGGCTTGCTCGCCCATTCCAGAGTCGGTCACGTTACGGGCGACCAGGAGTTGCACGTGTATCACACCGGGCAAGGATGTCAGATTCCTGCACTCAGAAGCAGAGAAAACCAGATGTTTTTACAGTCATCTGTCATAGCTTTGTTGACACCATTACGAATAACAATTTACATCCCATAGCCGCCCAGGTGGGATTTGAACTTAAGTCATTTGATTGTAACTGCGTGTCACTGGAAGATATAAGAATATATCAGGTATAATTATGTTAACCGCCATGGCACTCAGGTATCTCAAGTTGGGAATACTGGGAGGCTGGAAACCCAGTGATGGATGAGCCGTGCTTCCCATTCCCTGGGAAGACAAATGCTTTCTTTCTTTTAAAATCTTTTTATTTGGGTTTTTTTTCCAAAGAAAACAAAAATAAAACGTTAAACAAAAACAGAGCAAAAAAAATAATGATGAACATAACAATGATATTGATACGTAGGGATCAGGATTACATTAATAACATGTATAACCTGATATGAGACCAATGTCAAAATACACATTGAGTATAGACCGCTATGTAAATATAGTTAAATCTTTAAAAGAAAACTTATAAATGTAAAAAAAACACAAAAAGAAAAAGACAAAAAGAAATGTAAAAAAGGAAAAAGACACACACACAGACACACAGACACACACACACACACACACACACACACACACACACACACACACACACACACACACACACACACACACACACACACACACACACACACATATATATATTTATAATTGGCGAGAGATTTAAATTTGAAATGCAGGGGGATGATATTTCGCGGAGTTACCCAGCAGTAGGCAACCCAGGAACCACGCAAAGTATATATACAGCACATGGACATGCTGTATACACACGCACATATATATATGTGTGTGTGTGTATCTGTGTGTATCTCTCTCTCTCTCTCTCTCTCTCTCTCTTTTTTTTTTTCTTTTTTTTTCCGTTTCAAAATCTTTATTGACACAATCATATAATACAACACATCAAACCATAATCAAAAATGGCACTATATACAACCATTATAGTACAACAATACAATCATTGTTCACAATACACTGAACCCCACGCGGTGACCAGCGCCCACGGAAGGCCTCCAGAGTCCCCGTGGACACCGCATGTTCCCGCTCCAGGGACACACGTGCACGGACGTGGGCCCGGAAAAGGGGCAGGCAGCCGACTCTAGCCTGACCATCGACCGCCCGCTGCCTGGACCCGCGAATGGCCATCTTGGCCAGGCCCAGGAGCAAACCGACAGGGAAGTTCCCCCCCCCCCCACTAGGCTCTCCCCACTCCCTGCCTTGTGTCCGAACACTAGAATCGTGGGACTAAAATGCAACCAGAAACTTGAGGAACAACCCCTTCAGATATTGGTACAGGGGCAGTAGCCTCTCACACTCCATATACACGTGGAACACGGTCTCTTGCTCGCCACAGAAATTACATGCTGCGGACGAGCCCGTGAACCGACTCAAAAGTCTATTACAAACCACCGCTCTGTGCAACACTCTCCACCCCAGGTCCCCAATGTAAAGGGGAACAACTCGCTTATATAGAAGGACCCCACACTGAGGACCTCCCCCGCCTTCAGGTGGTAACACCGTCCGCCATGGTGTATCGGGACGGGAGACGAAGGTAAGGAGGTGCAAAATGTGCAGGAGCATCCTGTACAGTGTGCGTCTCTTCGCATCACGAAATGGCAAGCTGGTCATCTCAGAAAGGCGGCTTAGATTGTGTGGAACCGGTACCCGAGAAATATCCCGGATCCTAGGCCCGATGAGCAGATCTGACGGAGCGGGGGTAAGCTCTATCAGAACCACTCTAGGCACTCGCCTCTCCTCGACACCCGCCATGACAGGGTGAGGACCGGCCACTCCCGCAGCCACGACAACCCCCTCCCCTCTTGGAACAACACGCTGGCTGAAAACAACCAAATTCCTCACTCTTAGCACATCCCGGTAGAAGACAGGCAAGCCCCTTAGAGCAGGTCGACTGATACCCGCCACCGGGAGCTGTGAGACCCCCCTTAGACAACGACCCCGACGGAAAAAATACGTGGCCAGAGCGTGCCATCTGGGTGGGTTCTCTTCGTACATGTACCTCCACAGAGGCCTGAGGCGGAGAGCTGCCACCTGGGTACGCACACATACCAAGGACTGGCCGCCCTCCTCTAACGGGAGACTCAGGACCGCCGCGGAAACCCAGTGCTTCCTATTTCCCCAAAAGAAATCTACCAGCTTCTTCTGTAAAGCAGTTGCAAAAATAGAGGGCGGCACAAGAGTAGCCAGCCGGTACCATAACATGGAGGCCACCAGCTGGTTTATGACCAGCACCCTCCCACGAAAGGAAAGAACTCCAAGCAGGCCTGACCAGCGCCCCAACCGGGCGATCACTTTCGTCTCCAACTCCCGCCAGTTTGCCGGCCAAGCATCCTCAGTGGGACTCAGGTACACCCCCAGATAGAGGAGGTGCGTGGTACTCCACGCAAACATTACCATCTCCTCTGGCAGGGAGTCTACCTGCCACTCACCCACTAAAAGTCCAGAACATTTACTCCAGTTAATCCTAGCAGAAGATGCAGCCGAGAAAATCTCCTGGCAGTCACGCATCCTCCGCAGGTCACCAGGATCAGTGAGCATAAGAAGTACATCATCGGCATACGCCGAAAGAAACCACCTCCACCCCGGGCCAGGTAGGACCAGGCCTGTCAACCTCCTCCGAAGAAGACACAGGAACGGCTCCACACAGACCGAGTATAACTGACCCGACATGGGGCACCCCTGACGGACCCCCCTCCCAAAATGAAAAGGAGACAACAACGCACCATTAACCTTCACAAGGCACTCCACTGCAGTGTACAAAAGCCGGACCCGGGACACGAAATGCGGCCCAAACCCAAACGCTTGCAACGTCCCGAAAAGGTATTCATGTTCCACCCTATCAAAAGCCTTCTCCTGATCAAGAGACAGAAAAGCAGCTGGCTGACCAGTGCCCTGGGCTAGATGAATCAGGTCCCTTACCAGGTGGATGTTATCCTGAATGGACCTGCCAGGGACTGTATAGGACTGGTCAGGATGAATCAGTTGAGACAGCACGGAGCCCAGGCGATTTGCCATTGCCCGTGCAAAAACTTTATACTCTGTGCATAGGAGAGAGAGACCGGGCGCCAGTTCTTCAACAAGCGGAGTTCACCCTTCTTGGGCAGCAGGACAACAACTGCCCTACGCCACGAGAGGGGCATCTCCCCGGTCGCCAGGCTCTCCCCCAGAACCAACATGTAATCTCCACCAAGAACATCCAGAACGCTCTAACAAACTCTACCGTCAGCCCATCCATCCCAGGGGACTTACCGCTCCTGAGCTGATGCAGGGCACGAGTCAACTCCTCCAAAGATAAGGGGCCATCAAGAAGATCTGCCACCCCCCTATCTACAGTCGGCAGACCCTCCCACAGATCTCGCTGAGCCTCCCTGTTGAATCTATCCGCAGTGAACAGGGGACCCATAAAAGGACCTGACCAAGGCACTTATCCTCTCTGGATCAGTGACAGAGGGCACGTCGTCTGCGAGCAGCTCCACGAGCTGTTTGCGAGCTCCCCGCCCCTTCTCCCAGAGAGAAAAAGAAAGGCGAAGCTCGGTCCAGATCGCGCAGCATCTGGACCCGCGACCTCACGTAGGCGCCTCGGGACCGCTCATGCAGCAGGCTCCTCAAAGCTTCCTTCTTCATCTGAAACTCTCCCCATTCACAGGAGTCTTCACCAAACCGACCCAGACGAGACTCTGCATCCAGTATCTCCCTCTCAAGCCTCTCGACCGCTGAGTCCCGCTTTCCGGTCGACCCCCACGTATAATCCTTACAAAAGAGACGGATGTGAGCTTTCCCCACATCCCACCACTGCCTAAGGGAAGAGAAGCACCTCTGCCTCTCTCTCCACTTCCCCCCAAAACCGACTGAATGCTTCCCGGAAACACCGATCCTCTAGCAGCCTGTTGTTAAAGTGCCAGTACGCGGACCCAGCCCGAGCGCGCGCTGGATTGAAATCCACACGCACCAGACAGTGGTCCGAGCACGGCACCAGCCGCATTGATGCCACCGAGACACGGGAAATAAACGCTCGTGAAATATATATTCGATCAATGCGGGAAACCACCACCCTCAGACCTCCGCGAAAAAAGCAGTGGAATCCGGGTGGAGGTTCCGCCAGGCATCAACCAACTCAAAGGATTCAATCAACCCTCTCAGCTTCTTCGCTACAGCAGGGGCACACTGAGTACCAGAACGGTCTTGCGCCTCAAGTGTGCAATTAAAATCCCCACCAAGGAAGACACACTCTCCCCTATCAATTGTGCTCAACAGAGCAGTCACCTCCTGAAGTAGGCCGGCCTGCATCGTGCCGGAGCTAGGGGCATACACGTTAATGAAATGCAACGGCATGCCATCCAGGCTCACGGCCAGATGGAGCAAACGTCCTGGCACAACTTCTTGCACTTTTAAAACATTTGGCAGAAAATTCGGGGCCAACAGAAAGGCCACCCCACTCGAGTTCGAGCTGAGATGGCTCATGTAGACCCCCCCTTCCACTCCAGTCGCCAGGTGGGTTCATCACTAACAACATAATGCGTCTCTTGCAGAAAACACACCGCAAATTTCCCCTCTCCGAGTGAGGACTGATAAAAGCTGAAATCTGCGAAAACTCTCTCTACTCCCGTTTAAATTTAATGTAGCTACTGTGAATGTGCAGGCACACTAAATTGAGATCCTCACACTCCGCCTAGACTCTCTCTGAGGAACTCCAAAAAGTCCCCAAACTGTCTCTTCTCAGAGTCAGGAAGATCGCTGTCCTTGTTGTCAAGGATAGCCTCGAGAGTCTTAATCAAAGCTGGCCAATCCTCCCACCGTTTCTTTACAGCACCCATTTTTGTTCTGAGAGTATGACTTGTTTTTAGGAACTCTTGCACCTCACAGATAACTGTTGCATGATACACGGCCTTAGAGTCTGGGCACTCGGTCAACCCACTCGCACCTGAAACAACAAGCTTGCCAGTGCAGCTCCCAGGGTCGTTATCAAAAATTGAAAGACCAGAACTCTCGGAAAGTTCACTAATCCCGCTACACAAACTGGCCCCATCACTCTCCCCCTCCTCCGGCATGCCACCACCCCCAGGATCAATGCCAGGGAAGGGTCCCGACACCCCTGACCGCAACAAGCAGCCCACTGACTGGCTGGGCTCCTGCACTCTCCCATCACCCTCCACGTCTGGGCCTGGGGAAGAAAAAACAAGAGGCACCCCCAGGGTCTGTGGTACACTGGCACCCTCGGAAACTGAAGGAGGATCACGACCCGAAACAGACCCGACCTCCACAGCACCCAGAGTACCCTCTCCACAGGCAACACCCAGAGAATCTCCTCTTGCCTCTAAACTCTCCCCTGCCGACTCAGCCTGAGAGGCAGCACACCCCCCAGCACCTCCATTGGCTCTGATAAGGAGCACAGAGTGGTACACCAATGCCCCTGAACC